>JABMCL010002484.1:1372500-1377500 GCA_018857735.1 Alviniconcha marisindica
GCGAAGGCTTTGCCATTCGGTGGCACCAGTTTAATGATGCCTTAACCTAAACTGTTTCACGCAGATGTAATTCTGGCAAAACTGGTCATTTTTACACACATCCTGCACGTTTCTTCACGTGGTGTAGATTACTTATCAAACTGACTGCATGTTGAATGGAGGTAGAATAGTGAATAATACAAGCCTTTCACGTAAAAAAGTTTTTGGAAGCAATTTTTGTTGTCACTGTGGTTTGTTTTGTTTTGACGCTTGAATATCTGTGTATTGTTTTAAGAAGTTGCCTAACTTTTGAGCTTGAGTACATTTCTCTCTGCAGACACACACTACACCTAAGCTGTATTATAATTTATATCCTCTCTACCGTTAAAACACGCTACCAAACACCCGTGTAGGTATCCGGGGGTCGAGGCTGACCTAATGAATATGTCAAATGCCTGTTTTACACAAAGAAGGCTTGGTTACAATACACCATAGATCATCGTGACTCGATTCAAAATGACCGTGAAAAAGACCATGTTCTAAAACGACTGATGTTTTGGACGGATATTAAAATCGAGATTTCCAAAAGCCCCCTGGGGCACTTTCATGGCTTCAAAGAAACACCAGTTTAAAAAGTCAAAAATTCCTGGGAAACACCCCATAAAAGTTGAAGTAATGCAATTATTGTGCTGCCGTGTAGTTTTAAAGGCAGCAATCATTTTAAGTAAAGTCTTACTGACTAACTAAGTTAGTAGAATCTAAAAATAAAAATATAAAAATAATAAAAAAGCAACATAGCTTACCATCTGATTGCGTGTTAGCGCAAGCTTTCAAAACAGAAGGCTATGTTGCCTTTATCAGCAATATGGAACGCAGCGCATTAGCGGTGAAATTTCGCATGGCTCTCTAAATAAACCACGACAACAAAGAATCAGCAACGTGCGGTTCAGACAATAATAAGTCACAGACAATGTCTACATAAAAATACACCGAAACTGAACTAAAATTTCGACCGCCACTCGTAAGTACAAAGAGCACGCGAGTGTTGCTGAAACATACTCAATGACGTTTACAGCGTGAAGACATAGCGAGAGAGAATCAACCCAGTACAAACGCATCACAGAAAAGACAGTCAGGCCGAGAGTTTGAAACCTTCAGTGGACCCCATCACAACCTTGCATCACAAACAATCTCAGAGCTAGCGAGTTTCAGGTGAAACCATTACATTTCACTTCCTCTCTCCAACACACAAACAATACAGTTTCTCTCGCTCCACTAAAAAAAATAAAAAAATGTCACACGATATAGGAACCAGATTATACGCACAACCTGCAAAATCATTCATTTTACAAATACTGTGCGAATCTGTTCACATAAAAAAAGAAAAAAAAAGAAATGCATACACTCATTTTGAACACATAGCATTCCTTTTTAATTCGCTGGAATGTCCTCGCACTTCAAAGAACAATATATGGCCAGTAGTCTTACACCCTGTCTGTCTCCAAATCGAGGAATAATAATAATGCCCCAAAGCTGTAGTCCTGTGGGCATCTTACAGGAAATATTAGCACTTGTAACGCGTGAAGAGCAGACTCATCCCTAACTATACCAACTTTTCTCTTGGCGTACGTGCGTTCTTCTCCGCAGGTGACTGGGGAGGCAAACTCTCTGACGCTGTGTTCGTTTCCTAGTCTTCTTGGTGACCTCGTCTTGAAACTCGTCAGTAACATTATACTGTGCGTCAATTTTAAGTATTGAACGAGTTACCAAGTATTTACCTTCGCTTTGGAGGGTGGGGGTGGGGCTGGGGGGAAGGGGGGGCTGGAGGATGGGGTGGGGGGGGGGGGGATTCCCTGCTTGAATTCTAGTCATCAGAGGCCTTGGACGTTCTCGTCAAGAATGCAGAAAGAAAGATAGTTTTACATGCGTTTCGACTGAAGCTGCATTCATACAGACTGGCTAAAAATAAATATTAAAAAAGTCAAAGAAAAAAAGAAAAAGCTTTGCTTGACATCGTTTTCTTTCCTTTCTGTTCTCTTTTTTTTTTCCCCCTTCTGTTTCTTTTCCTGCTGCTTTGGGTTCAAGCGTGAAAGCGTGTTTATCCGCAAACAACACAACACTACAACTTTTACGCCTTCATCAAAAGCAGCAGTAAAGATATGAAAGTGAATAAATCCGAATTTGTAGGCCCTTACGTGTGGACAATTAAAACAATCCTTTTCCGTCCATCTCAACTAGTTTGTAGGCCCTTACATGTGGACAACTAAAACAATCTTTCCCCGTCCATCCGAATTTGTTTGTAGGCCCTTTCATGTGGACAGTTAAAACAATCTTTTCTCGTTCACTCGCACACGCGTTTTTTAACGTTTAAATTTGTTTTCTCTTGGCTCCACGAGGGCACTGCTTTTTCGTCTTCTGGATGAGTACACAAATGTATTGCTGACAACCAAAAGCACAGCTTCAATTTAACGTTCAGAGCTCAGTAGCGGTGTGAAAGTCGAAGCAGCCGTCCTGGGTGGGCTCCCCCGTGCCCAGTAGTCCTTATGGTCTCTGTGGACGTAAAGCAACACTGAAACTTGAGCTAATGTAATGCCCTAGCGATCGTGACGCCTGTTTGAAGCGGATGACGGCTACCACGTACAGCATCTGGCCCGAAATTGTACACTATGCTTGCCGCGTTATTTTAAACTGCGGAATGCGGAGGGCCGGCCACGCTTTTTGCGGTCCCTTCAGCAACAGTGTCTGTGTGCGAGTCCGCGTAAGCAGGATTGGATCGCCTCGCAGGTCCACCGGCAAAAGTCTGCGCGTTTGTAAAAGTCACTGACTCGAATGCACTTTCGCATAACTACAACTTGAAGGCGCGAGGACAGGCTGCATCTAGAACACTTTATCTGATCAGAAGTAAGCTACATAACCAAATTTTGAGGACTGAAGGTAATAACCAATAAAAGAGAGAGAGAGAGAGAGGAGAGAGAGAGAGAGAGAGAGAGAGAGAGAGAGAGAGAGACAGAGAAGAGACAGAGAGAGACAGAGAGAGACAGAGAGAGACAGAGACAGAGCTGAAGACGACGAAGAAGAAGAGCTTCATTCACAGGTTTTTGATTTTGGGTATAAAAGTGTGTTCACATACAAACTGTTAGCCACACCACTTTCACGCCGCCTATCAAAAAAAGCTACACGGCCTTCGAAGGAACGATCAGGCAATGACCGCATTCACGTCTTTCCCGGATATGTATACGTATACAGACCTAAACCCTCACAACGTGACATCCACTTTGACTCGACACGAACGCGCACACATAAAACACCCCTAAACATTTAAAAAGGGACTACTTTTCCCTCGACGACTTAGTCCTGCTGCCGATCTTTTCCGTTCCGCTCCAGTTGAGCCGGCTGAGGTCCTCGTACTCGAAGTACGACAGCGGGTCGTCCATGATGAAGTCGTCGTACTCCAGCTCCGGGGTGGCTATGCTGCGGGTGGGGGACAGGGTCTTGTTGCTCTTGCCGCTCAGGCTGCTCTTGCTGGGGCTGGAGGAGGACCTGGAGGTCTTCTCCTCCTCCTTGTCCTCCGACCCCACCAGCTCTTCGCGGGGCGACTTGGGGCTCTGGCCGTCCGGCTTCGGCAGGAGAGTCTGCCTCTCCTCCATCGCCGAGCGTTTGCCCGGGGGCGGGGCCGGGGATCGGGGAGTGCGCGACTTGGCCCCGCTGCCTCGGGAGTCTATGGTTTCTAGGGAGTAGCTCTCGGTCAGCGAGGTCGGCCTCCTCGCTTTCGTCCTGGGGTAGATGAAAGAGGTCTCTTCTTCCTCGCACACGGGGGTCCTCTCGGCCTCCGCTTTCAGCGGGTGCTGGTGAGGCTGGAGGAGGTCTTCCGTGGAGTCGATGAGGGGAATCTCCTCCGCGGCCGCCGCTGTGGTGGTGGTGGTGGAGGTGGAGGAGGGGCTTCGGTCTCCCTGAGAATGCCGTTTTTTGCCGGCCCCTGCCCTGCTCGACGCGGGCTTGAAGTCTGTCGTGGGGGACCTCAGCTTCCAACCGCTGCCGGAGCTCACCGCTTTCGCGTCCGTGGGCGACCTCAGCCTCGCGGCGGACCTCGTCGTCAACGACGACGTGGGCTTCGTAAGGTTGATCTCCGCCTTGGTGGTGGTGGTCGTCGTCGCGGTGGGAGCGGCTGCGGTGGGTTTGGCGGCGGCGGACGACCCGGACGAGCCCGTCACCTCCCGCTCTCCCTCCGCCTCCCCGGCAGGAGTCGGGGTGGCTGCTTTCCGCTCCTGCCGCTTGCGCGTGAGAAGCTCGTGCTTGGTGATGGAGGGCGAGGGCAGGGGGGACCCGGGGGTGCCCGGGGAGGAGGCCTTGAGCCGGTGCGGGTGCACCTTGGGCGAGCGCGGCGTCACCTGCTTCAGGATGGGGCTGGCGCGGAAGAAGTTGGGGTCGTGCACGTGGTCCTCGGGCGAGGCGTTGTTGGAGTACGGGCTCCCCAGGCTGCTGTAGTCCTTGGCCGAGGGCTTGGGGCTCCCGTTCATGCCCACTGTGCCTCCTCCTCCTCCTCCTCCCAGGGAGTCGCTGCCCCCAGCTGCCGAGTTCTCGGCGCGGGAGCGAATCTTCTTCAGCCCCGCGCTGCACGTGCTGGAGATGGAGGAGGCCCTGGAGGCGGCGCGCTGTCCCGAGGAGCTCTTTCGCCGTGCGCCGCTACCGCCTGCAACACAGACACACACACTGCAAGGGGGGCGTTTAGTCCAGCGGGTCACAGAGATGAACAAAGCATGCTGAGTAATGTCACTACATCGGCAAGATACACACACTGCAAGGGGGCGTTTAGTCCAGCGGGTCACTGAGATGAACAAAGCATGCTGACTAATGTCACTACATCGGCAAGACACACACACTGCAAGGGGGCGTTTAGTCCAGCGGGTCACAGAGATGAACAAAGCATGCTGACTAATGTCACTACATCGGCAAGACACACACACTGCAAGGGGGCGTTTAGTCCAGCGGGTCACAGAGATGAACAAAGCATGCTGACTAAT
>JABMCL010002484.1:1390000-1397500 GCA_018857735.1 Alviniconcha marisindica
GTTCCGCTCTTGGGTCTTTAATAATTAAGACCGCAGTTGCGGGTTGGTGATGGTGCCAGCTTCGTTTTCTTGTACATGCGGGGGTTGAGTCGGTGGGCGGCCGTTTGGTCCTTAATTAAGACCGCGGTTGCAGGCTGGTGATGATGCAAGTAAGTAACTTGGTGTTTTAAGCCCAGTCAACCAGTGCGGTTATATCAGGGCGAAGGAGATGGTGCCAGCTTTGCCTTCCTGTACATGTGGGCGTTGAATCGGTGGTGATGATGATGATGATGTAGAGTTTCATGTTCTAGGATGTCGGTTGACATATTAGGGACAAACTGTGACCAATGCCGAAGCATGGTTCAATGTTGCTTTACGTGCACAGAAACCGTAAGGCTCATTAGGACGGAAAGCCCAGGACGGCCACTTCGACTTTCACACAGCTCCTGAACTCCGAATCGGTGGGCCTAGGCCTGTCCTTTTCGTTCAGTCGTTCAGTCAGAAACGTTCCACTTTTCTCCTGCAGGAGAGAGGAAGGGAGGGAGGCAGGAGGGGTGGGAAGGAAGCTGTCTCTGCGTGGCGTGCGGTCAGACCATAAAGCATTGGTGCCGCTCACCAGACAAATTACTGCCAGTCTCTCTCGTAGCCGCGAGCTTTTGGGGGACGGTATCTGCGTACGATGGCATTACGTGATATCGAGTTTTCTCTCAGGTGATTCACCTCGTGTGTATAGCTGAGGGGTGGAGTTAGCTGATGTGTATGGGATGGTGAAGGCAAAGTTGGGAAGGGGGGGTGAGGGTGGGGGGATGGGGTGGGGGTGGGGGGGGGGGGTGGAGTGAGTGGGGAGGGTTAATCATCCGGCAACGACCACAATTATGATTAAGCACGCAACTTTCCGAGTTACAGATGCAGTCACCAAAAGAAGACGGGGTAGTTAGTTAGTAATTGGATTGTAACGTCCTGTCAACCGCACAGGGTCACCTCAGGACAAATGAAGGCGGGACACGGAACAATAGAACCCTTCTGACAAAAATTGTCTTCATCGGGAACGAAATAACTAATAGTAACAAAGATGACAGGTATAATATAGGCAGTTAATTCCGGCTGAGAACAATTTTTGTCGAATTCCGAAAAGGTTGAGCTGTTACATGTCCGGGTCCCGTCTTCCTTCGGTGAGGACATTTTCCTTGTTCGTTTTCGCTTGGTCTTTTTGTCTAGCAGTCATTCGCTTTTTTCCTAGACTAACCGATGTTAGCTGTGGAACTATGAAAGCGTCACACACGGAGTCAGGGCAATGGGACCGAAGAAAAGTTGTGTGTGTTTTTTAAAAGAGAAAGGTTTTAAGGAAGATTTAATTAAAAGAACTGACAGAAGTAGAATGGCGGACAGAAACAGGGAGTTGGTTCCAGACAGCTGGAGCCTGGTAAGCGAAAGAGCGCTGCATGACCACTGGATTATGGACGCAGGACTATAGCAGGGAATTAAGACAGTCGCAGTGATCACTGGCCATACTGATGGAATAACAAAGGTCTGATCATGTCTATTATTACTAGAATAAACAGAGGCCAGTTGCTGTATAGTATATATTTACAGCAAGTGAATATTACCTTAAGGTTACGTGTAATTAACTACTTCATACAATGCCAGTAGATCAGGCTGTGTGTGTGTGTGTGTGTGTGTGTGTGTGTGTGTGTGTGTGTGTGTGTGTGTGTGTGTGTGTGTGTGTGTGTGTGTGTGTGTGTGTGTGTGTGTGTGTGGATTGTGTGTGTGTGTGTGTGTGTGTGTGTGTGTGTGTGTGTGTGTGTGTGTGTGTGTGTGGCGTGCGTGCGTGCTGCGTGTGTGTGTGTGTGTGTGTGTGTGTGTGTGGTGTGTGTGTGTGTGTGTGTGTGTGTGTGTGTGTGTGTGTGTGTGGGTTGTGTGGTGTGGTGTGTGTGTGTGTTTTGGTTTGTGTGTGTGTGTGTGTGTGGTGTGTGTGTGCGTGCGTGCGTGCGTGCGTGCGTGCTGCGTGCGTGCGTGCGTGCGTGCGTGCGTGCGTGGTGTGTGTGTGTGTGTGTGTGTGCCTGCTGTGTGTTGTGTTGTGGTGTGGTGTGTGTGTGTGTGCGTGTTGTGTGTGTGTGTGTGTGTGTGTGTGTGAGAGAGAGAGAGAGAGAGAGAGAGAGAGAGAGAGAGAGAGAGAGAGGAGAGAGAGAGAGAGAGAGAGAGAGAGAGAGAGAGAGAGAGAGAGAGAGAGAGAGAGAAATCGAGTAAGCGCAGGTGCAAAGCAGTTACGCATGCATTACTTTACATATATTACTCTCTCTCTGTGCTTCAAGTGATCTTTTATCTAAACAGTATGAAATATGACCGTCTGTGCCGCACATGCATATATATGCTTACAGAATATTCTTCTTCAGGTCAGCTTGCATCCTTTTGGAGCTCAAGACGCCGAAGAGCGCACTGGAAATCTACATGGCTACAACAATGATACTACAGTTCCGCCAGTCAGTATGTGTGTAATGACACGACTCCTTCCAAACTCCAAGCACTGGTTTACGACATCCTTCCTCCAACCACTGCCATAATTGATTATACCCTACGGGACAGTTTTCCGTTGGCGCTCAAATGCGAGTAAGTTTGTAACAGGCAACTCAAATTATATCAGGCGTTTCTTTTGTAACCACCCACATTGCTTATGCCGGCATAAATAAAAACCAAAATCGTTTGAATCGAGACAGAAATCCTTTTTTCCTTTTAAAAAGAAAACTTTTTTTTTTAAATTAAACAAAAAAATCGGGGACGGACGCGCCTCATGCTTACGTGCGAGTTTGAACGCTTTCTCGATTCCACAGTCTTATTAGAACCCAAACCTTCCGGAAGGTGCTGACAGCGTCGGTGCATTGTAAGTATACATCGTGCTTAACTTCCACAGAAGCTGGTTGCTTGTGTTAGTGCAATAAACGTTTACGTGCGTGTTTGGAGGCTGTGTCGCTTCCACAGTCTTACTTGAACCCAACAAACCTTTCGGAGGGTGCTGACAGTGTCGGTGCATAGTTAGTATATATACATGCTGCTAAACTTCCACAGAAGTTCGTTGCTTGTGTTAATGCAACCAATGCTTAATGCTTCCTGCTTATTAGGGACGGGGATCAGGGTGTGTCCTGTGCCAAGTAAGTATATATGGACAGCTGCGCGGAGATAAAGTCGAGTGTCCCTTCAGTGGCCGTAACCGATTCTGGCCGAGTTTGGAGGAAGGTGCCAGAAAGCCATGGTTTTGTAGGAATCAGTCAAGCCGACAGGGCAGGCCTTGAAAAAGCCCGAAGATGGGCGAAAATTTGCAGTGAAAGTTTCCAAACTAAGACATGCTTGGACTTTGTTATACTCTGTGTGTGTGTGTGTGTGTGTGTGTGTGTGTGTGTGTGTGTGTGTGTGTGTGTGTGTGTGTGTGTGTCTCTCTCTCTCTCTCTCTCTCTCTCTCTCTCTCTCTCTCTCTCTCTCTATATCTATATCTATATATATATATATATATATATCTATATATATATATATATATATATATACATGTCCAGGGGAAAAGCGAGGCTCGGAGTGTGGACTCCTCTCCCGGACCCTACCTGCACAGGTGACCTGGCAGTGTGACCATTGCACGGCCTGCCCTTTGCAGTACCGGCCGCCATCTGCCGGGGCCGGGCTGTTGCACATCCGGAAGCGACTGCGCTTGCCCGAGCCGCACGTGACCGAGCACGCTGTCCACACCGTCCACGGGCTCCAGTCGCCATCTTGGGGTAACACTAGCAGGACAGAGAAACGACATCATGTGGCGTTTGCTGTTTGTAACGTACAACAACAACAAAACTAACCGGAAACAAAACAAAATGGACTGTCAGCGTTCTGAAACAAGATCAAAACATAGTTAGTTAGTTAATAATTGGATCCTAGCGTCCTGTCAACCGCACAGGGTCACTTCAGGACAATCGAAACTCAGTCGTAATCAAACACACACACTTCAAAACCTCTTACACACACACACACACACACACACACACACACACACACACACACATTCACACACACACACACACATATATTATATACACACGTATATATATACACATATACTCCCCCTTTATGTATATATATACACACACGCACACACACTTCCAACAAATTCAGAAACCAACTTAAAGTATCGCCGGTGACAACAGATAGTACTGTACACTTACCAACAGTAATCCAAGTGAAAGCGTGCGTAAAAAAACGACAGAGATTAGACATCACAATGCGACCTTTAACATCACAACAAATAGATATATTTTTCTTCTCTTTACATTAAAAAAAAAATCAAGTGATAATTATTAGACTGATAATATGTCAAGAAAACACATCAAAGCAACAAACTTTAAAAAAAATAATCTTATATATACTTATTTGCTCTCGCATTAACCAAACGTACACACGTATACATCCACACACATAGCTATGTTAACTTGATCTTGATCACACACACACAAATAATAAAACAATATTAATAATACATACATTTCCTACAGCGCTATTCTCGCTGTAGCTCTACGCGTTAAATTTACATATATCCATGAGCATATATCAGTTAAATTTAGGACATATTATACACACACTATCACGTAACATAACAATAACATATTACATATTCAGTACATTACAATAATATAGAACAGGTTACACAGAAAACAGCGAACAAAACAAGTATGCTTACTAACAGATTTTGTATACACTTAATGACCTGCTAGTTAGTTAGTAATCGGATTTTAGCGTCCTGTCAACCGCACAGGGTCACCTCAGGACAATCATACTTAGTCATAAGCAAACGCACACTTCAACATCTATATATCTATCTATATCTATCTATATCTATCTATATATATATATATGTTTATATGTTGAAGTGTGCTGCAATGACTATGATATATATATATATATATATATATGATATATATATAATATATATATATATATATATATATAATATATATATTATCGCATATGTTTGGAGTGTGCGTGTTATACTATGATATATATATATATATTATATATATATATATATATATATATATATATATATATATATATATATATGCGCGATATGTTGAAGTGTGCGTTTGCTTATGACTGAGTATGATTGTTCTGAGGTGACCCTGTGCGGTTGACAGGACGCTAAAATCCGATTATATAGATATATAAACCATTTCTCAAGTCAGTCCACCAAACCAATCCCTACACAAACATTTAAAAAAACATACATGCACAAAAATCAAATAAAAACTTTTTTCGAAGAGTTAATCCCTTCAATATTACCCCTGTTAAAAGAGCACTTTTTCCGTCGAACTTATCGGTACCCGATTTTTTTTAAACATTAAAAAGAAAAAAGAAAAAAAGGTATTGGACAGAACCGAATCCACCCCACCCCCCCCCCCCCCCGCCCCCCAAAAAAAAAGTTTAAAAAAGAATGCATAATGACAAATACCAATGCCATACGGCAGCAAGCTGCACATACTCGCACGATAACACTCAAAAGACGACGCAAAGAGCGACCCGGTTACAGCTACCAGACACAAGCACTGGCTTACACAACAACCTGAAAACGCGGGGTCATCACGGAATATGTCACACAGACCAAGGCCACAGGAAAGGAGAAGAGAAAGGAGATCAAAGGGGAGGGAACGATGTAACTGCGTTTGATTGTTGCGAGCAGACCAATAACGTTTCACGACCCCGTAAAGCTGGTTTGAAGCTGGCTTCTCTGTGCGCTGATTTTCCTCACTTGAACAGCTGGAGGTTTTGCCGCGTTCAGAGCCTTGCGTAATAATGGCTGCCACCCACTTTGACACCTTCTGTTGCAACTCTTTATTTAAAGGGGGGGGGGGGGGGGAGGAGGGGGGGAGGGGGGAAGAGGGGGGGGGGGGGGGGAACGTCCCGACCGAAAAGATTGACCCAAAACCCCTTCAAAAAAACTGATTCTCTCTCTTCTCTCTCCCCCCTGCCTGTAAAAAACCTTCCGTCTCCCTCCCCCCTTTCCCCTACCCCCACCCCCTCCCCCCCCCTCCTCTTTTGCGTCTTCGGCATACATACGTGCCTAAATTTAATTTCTTCTCTTGTAAAATGCAGTTGGTCTCTCTCTCTCTCTCCTCCCTCTTCCTCCCCTTCCCCCCCCCGCCCCTCCTTCTAAATCACCTCCTGGGTTCCCCCCCCACCCAAAACCCCACGGCCCCAAACAAACAACACAACCCCAAAACGGCCCACACACCCCCCCTAAAAAGGGGAAAAACGGGCTTTTTTGTCCCCCAAAAACCGTTTTTTGGGCCTTTGCCCCCAAAGAACAACCCACCCCCCCCCCCGACCCCGCCCCCGACCACCCCGAGCAGGACCCCCCATCACCGTGCGGTCCGGGTCCGTCGGGAACTCCGCGACGTACACCCGCTCCAGCGGAGAGGCCGCCGAGCCGGGGGCCTCCCTCACGAGCTTGTACAGCCGGAAGCGGTCCACCCCGGAGCACGGCGCGTGCGTGTAGAGCACGTCGAGGGTGGCGTTCTCCCGGCAAGGGAAAACGCTGGCGCTCCACGAGGACAGGTGGTAGCTGGCGCTGAAGGTCAAGGTCATGACGTTGGAGACGGCGACGGCCTTGACCCCGGCCGAGGAGCGCAGCAGCACCTGGTAGGAGCCGTCCAGGTCGAAGAGCTCGCACGGGTAGCTGACGTAGCTGACGCGGCGTTTACGGCCCCCATCCTCCTCCTCCTCCTCCTCGTCGTCGGCGACGACGGAGGCGACGACGGAGGTCAGGTTGCGCTCGGCGATCAGCTCCGCCGCGGAGAGTTTCCCGAAGGCGCTGCCCGTGTCCTCGACGCGCTGGAAGTGCAGCTCCAACGTCAGGAACTCGCGGTGCAGTAGCGAGGCGCAGCGGGCCCGAGAGTCGATCTCCAAGGTGACGGCCGACGTCAGCGCCGTGTGCGATCTGGGCAGGCGGAGCACGACCGGCGGCCAGATGGCCTGGAAGGTCACCTCGGTCAGCACCGGGCCGTCCACCTGCAGGAACATGGTCAGCGAGTACCTGCAGACAGAGACATTTCGAACGGTTGGTTTGTTTGCTTTGTTTTTGGAGGGAGGGTATTCAGTTCAATTCAGTTCAGTTCAATTCAATAACACTCTCTCGTTGAAAATCTGGTTACAATGTTAGCCTACCCACCACATCATATGCTTTTTATTTGAGCGTCTCTTATAAGTTTACTTGTCTTTTTCCCCCCCCCCCCCCCCCTCAATTTTGTGTATTGCATGTTGGTATGCTTCCATTAATAAAAAAAATTTTAAACCAATTCAATAACACTTGATGATATTTAAAGCTGTCCAAGATTTCACTGTCCAGTCTCGTGGAAAAACACAAACCCCAACCAAACACATGAAAGCATTTTTTCTCTCTCCCCTTTTTTTCCCCTTTTTCCCCTTCTCCTCTCTCTCTCTCTCTCTCTCCGTAGCAAAAGAAGAAGAAGAAGAAGAAGAAGAAGAAGAAGATCG
>JABMCL010002484.1:1402500-1415000 GCA_018857735.1 Alviniconcha marisindica
TGCCCTTCATTGCATTTATCTGTCTGTCTCTTATTCTCTGTCTCTCTCTCTCTCTATTTCTCATTTTCTTCTTCCCCACCTCCCCCGGTCACTGAGTTTATCTGTCTGTCTCTCTTCGTCTGTATGTGTCTCTATGCCCTTCATTGCGTTTATCTGTCTCTCATTCTCTGTCTCTCTCTCTCTTTCTTCTTCGCCCCCTCTCCCACATCCCCCCATTGCTCTTGTATACAAGAGAAGAACTGGTTGTTTCTGGGTATTTTTTCTCCATTAGTAATAGTAGTTTACATTAAATGATTAGATGTTTTATTGGCTAATGTGCATGTTGTATGCTTATACACATGTATAACTGAGTGATGTATGCATGTATGCACTGTGTGCTTGTGGCGCTGTGAACACGCAAGTTTCTGCGTGGAAGGTTTTATGGAAGGTTTTATGCTCCTAATGTAAATTTATGTTCATTCATCCACGTTTCATAAATTTAGCCTATATCAGTGATGTAACTGTGTACTTATCAGTAGCTTAGCAAGGACTAGTTGTTACACAGGTCTGATTGAACATAAACTGCAATCCTTGTGAAGTACGTTTTCGAGTTCGAGCAGTCTGTCTGTCTCTATCTCTGTCTCTTTTTCTCTGCGCCGCTATGTGTCAGACTGTGCCCGTCTCAGGTAGAGAGAGAGAGGGGGGGGGTAGAGGGGAAGAGAGAGAGAGGGAGGTGGGGAGAGAGAGAGAAGAGAGAGAGAGAGAGAGAGAGAGAGAGGAGAAGGAGAAGGAGGGAGAGGGAGAGAGAGAGAGAGAGAGAGAGAGAGAGAGAGAGAGAGGAGAGAGAGAGAGAGAGAGAGAGAAGAGACAGACAGACAGACAGACAGACAGACAGACAGACAGACAGACAGACAGAGAAGAGAGAGAGAGAGAGAGAGAGAGAGAGAGAGAGAGAGAGAGAGAGAGAGAGAGAGACGGACAGACAGAGACGGAGAGACAGAGAGACAAAGATAGAGACAGAGACAGAGACGGAGAGACAGAGAGACAAAGATAGAGACAGAGACAGAGAGCTTATTACACAAGTACTCAGTCCCACTAAGGCCTCTTCGCTGCCTTCCAGTACTAGTTCCAGTGCTGTGCACTGTCGCCTCACCTATTAGTCCTTTGATGTGGAGATTTGTAAAGGAGGGGTGATATACACTAGCTAAACAGATTCTAAATCGTCCGCCTCTCTTACAACGTCCACGTCCACCGAGGCGATTTATTATCGTAGGAACGAGTTGCCTTCCCACCCCAATATCGTTTTTGGGTGGGTCGGGGCGGGAGTGTCTTTTCCGGGTGGTTTCGTCCTTGGCGGAGATCGGGACGAAAAATTCGAAAAGGATCATGTTTAATATGGTGGGTGGGTCGGAACGTAGACAGGGATTGGGGGGAAGGGGGTTGGGGAGGAGGTGGTGGGGACATCGCACGCCATGGCAGTTTCGAGGAATGATTTAAATGTGTGTGGCATCAAGCTGGCTAGATTTATTGGAAGGGTGGGAAAACCGACTGTTCGAAGTGTCAGATTCAAATTTATTCAGCACCAGGCACAAGAGAGAGAGGAGAGGAGAGAGAGAGAGAGAGAGAGAGAGAGAGAGAGAGAGAGAGAGAGAGAGAGAGAGATTTATTACACAAATACTCAGTCCTTGTAAGTCACTTAAAACAACAACCAACAAAAAACTAAACAAACCAAACAAAATTAATAATAATAATAATTAAAAAAGAAAACTCTCAATGGCAACTATGCAAGCAGCCCGACTGAAAACCCGGCGCGGACGGCCTAAAGGCGGTGGTTTAATTGTGGACAAAAACACACATAACTTCACCGTGAACGTACAGTGCGGAAATGACTAGTCCCCAGAAAGGTAATGACAGCCCTTGAAGGAGTAGGTCCAATTATGCAGGAGGGTTAAGAGGTTCGTTCTGCGCGCCTGGTGGGTGTCAGCCGGTTTGGCCTAGCGGTAAGGCGTTAGGCTGGTAAGCGGAAGGACCTCGGTTCGATACCGCTTCGGCTCTCCTTTCTCTTCAAAAAGGTTGTGGTTTGTGGACACTGTCCAGTGACTTTGTCCATCACTTCCTACTGAAACATTAAAATGGCTCTCAGCGCTGCCCATCTTAATGCAGGAATCATTCTGGTGGTGACAGTGTAGCGATAGGTATATGATCTCCCTCTCCCCCCACCTCCGTACCCCCTTCGCCCCCTTCTCCCCGTCCCTAATAAGCCTTATGGTTTCTGTGGACGTTAAGCACCATGTTTACTTACTTACTCACTGCCTGCTGGGTGCTAAGAGTCCGACGTGTCAACACAGCACCGATCTTCTTCTGCCTGTTGCCGAACCAAACTCTTAGGTGCATAACCTATGGTTATACTTAGAAATACGTATATGACTCCCTCCCTCCCTCCCTCCCTCCCACCCCGTAAATTAGACACGGCAGGGAAGAAAATCGTTGCTCTCTCCACTTTCGTTATACCCTGCTAGTTCATTCGGTTTAAACAAAATGTATTCATACATGCATCGTAGTCATAAGTTCAACAAACAGGTACAGGAAACACGGAAGCATTTCATTTCAATTTAAGATGGTATCTAGGTTGTCAGAAAGAAAAAAAGAAAATCACTTTTCTCTCCACTTTCGCTAGACTCTGCTAGTTCTGTTCAGTTCAGTTCAAGATGGTATCAAGGCGTTCGGAAAAGCCTATATGCGCTCAGCCCCGTCTCTCAGAAGTTTTTCCAAGATCGTCAAGTGCGTGGATTTGCCGTTGAATGACTTAGAGTGTTTGCTGCTTTCTGTGTGTCTCTCTTCGCCAGGCGATCGACAGTGTGACGTCCTTCACTTTGTTTTGTGCCCGCAGGTAGTACCTCAAGTGTCTGTGCTAATTTGTTTTTTTCCCAATTGTCTTCAATCCATAGGCCTACGACAAACATTCTGCAACAAACTTCTCAAGCAGCTGCCAGATAAAGATTCAGATTTCATCCATATCCTCGCTTGTTCGTGTATTACCTGTCTGTTTGCTGCTTTGAAAAAAAAAAAAATGTTTAGATTAATGGAAAAGTGCACGTGTTTTGAGGTCTCTCCAAAGAGGTCTCATTGATGAAACAGCGTTCTTTTAACTGAAACCTTTCGTGTGTTCCGAGAACGTAAGTCTACATATAAATTCATCTTCCAGAATCTCTGACACATTGCCCCGTCCCTGACAGTCTGTACGGTCTCTGTGGACATCAAGCAACACCGAACAAGGCTCAGAGACATGCCTTCTGATTTTGTAACGAAAATGCCCCAAATTCCTGGGTGACCGAAGAGAAGACTATGATCGTCCACTCCAGATTCCTTGTTTGTCTGCAGATCGACTCTCGACAGTTCTAGCCTAAGCCGAAAAGGCGAGGCTTTCAGTGGGATGGCGACGCGGCACTTCCATACCTCAGGTACCCGGCTGGAAACCTCGAGTGGTTACCTTCGCTCATCCAGGCTAATCCGCTGGGATGTTTGCAACCCTCACATCTAATTTAAACAGCTAGGCCTCGCAGCGTAGGGATGTGTGTGTGTGTGTGTGTGTGTGTGTGTGTGTGTGTGTGTGTGTGTGTGTGTGTGTGTGTGTGTGTGTGTGTGTGTGTGTGGTGTGTGTGTGTGTGTGTGTTTATTTGTAGTGTTGTGTTATATTGGTTTGTGATATGTCGTGCGTGCTGTGCGTGCATGTGTGTGTGTGTATTTATTATGTGTGTATGTGTATATATGTGCGTGCGTGCGTGCGTGCGTGCGTGCGTGCGTGCGTGCGTGCGTGCGTGCGTGTGTGTGTGTACACATTAACTACCGTAAGTTATTCAGCCAAAAACAAAAACAAAAACTGACAGAACTCACAAGTTTCCTGACCCATGACACTGAATAAAGAATTACCATGAACAACAACGGGGTTGAACGAGTTTTCCGGTTTGGTTGAGCTTTCGGCGATGCATAATACGTGGAGAAAGTTGAGCGAGAAAGCGTAAAACAACTCAGTACAACTCCGCTTAACTCACTCAACCAAGGCCAAACATGGTAGCGCCCATGCAGCGACACACGACATGTGAAGAAAAGAAAAAAGAAGTAGTAAACACAGAAATGATATACCACGACAGAGTTACTCACTGCCACCCTCAGAAGTAAATAAACGTTTCAGCCCTCGGTTGATTTATGGACCGAGAGCTTCGATCGAGGACAAAGAGGAAATCTGCTGGTGGTGCATCTTGCTGAAAAACGCCTGTGTCCATGCAGTTAAAGTTGCTTTTCGGATTTTGCTGCCATGCGTTTAGAAACAAAGATTTACCATAACACAATGCACATGTCGTGTATCACACACTCACACGCACTGCACCACGCACGCAGCACACCACGACACACGCACGACACCACGCCACGCACACACGCACGCACGCACGCACGCACGCACGCACGCACGCACGCACGCACGCACGCACGCACGCACGCACGCACACTTTCTCTCTCTCTCTGTCTCTGTCTCTCTCTGCTCCTCCCTCCTCCACCCGCATCTCTCTCATGATAAAACTGCAAAGGACACATAGCTTAGCATGCACATGCATGCAACTCTGCAAACTTGAACGCGCCAAATGAGAGACTGTCGAATCCTTCACAAATACTACAGCGACTCGCAACGCGGAGAAGAAGAAGAAAAAAGAAAGAAAAAAGAAAGATAAAAAAATATATAAAAACGCGCAAGCGGAGGTGTCCCTGAAACGTGCAGGAACTCGGCTTGTTAATTTTTTTTGCACAAGCCTGCACCTACCCCAACCCGGCATTTCACCCGCCACTACCCGTAGTCCCGTCGATGTGAATCCGATGAAACAATTCCCTTCAACATTGTATCGGGACATTACAAAAAAGATATTTAAAAAATCATGTCTCACACGTTTGCCTTTTCTCACACTTCCAGGACCTGTGGAGACTTAACTCTTCAATGTGTGTCGTCGTTTTCTGGAGAGGAAGGAATTCAAGGCCATAGGCACATGCAGTACTGTCACTGCAGTTTTTGATCAGCTTTTCCTTTTAACCCCCTTTCCCTACCAAAGGATGTGTGCTGCTGATACAATTTCTTCCCGAAATAGTTTCGCGCTACAGGTTCAGCCAACCAGAAGCGGTACAGTTTAGTAGGTAAGTATAAACATGATGCTTAACGTCCACAGAAATCATAAGGCTTATTAGGGACGGGGAGAAGGGGGGCAAGGGGTATGGAGGTGGGGGAAGAGGGAGATTATATACCTATCGCTACACTGTCACCACCAGAATGATTTCTGCATTAAGATGGGCAGCGATGAGAGCCATTTAATCTTTCATTAATTGTGAGGGGCAAAGTCACAAGACAGTGTCCACAAACCACCACTTTTGAAGAGAAAGGAGAGCCGAAGCGGATTCGAACCGAGGTCCTTCCGCTTACCAGCCTGACGCCTTACCGCTAGGCCAAACCGGCTCACACAGTATAGTTTTGATCAGATTTTCCTTTTAAACCCATTTCCTTACCAAAGGATATGTGCTTTTGATGCAATTTCTTCCCAATACAGGTTCGCGGTACAGGTTCAACCAACCAGAAGCGTAAATGTTTTAGAACTTGGCCTTACAGGGTTTGACAGGAAACACTGTCGATCTATGATAATCATAATAATGGACCTTTCTGGTTCCCCATTTCAGATGAACCGAAGGAGCTTACAGAAAACACTGAGGTTGAAAAAGAAGGTGTGTGTGTGTGTGTGGGGGGGGGGGGGGGGGGGGGGGGGGGGGGGTGACATGCTAAGTATATACACATTTATGCAACTACACTATCAGTCATACTGTTATACAAACACTTTAAAACATTCAACGACAAACCCACGCACTATACAAATAACAAATAACATGTGGGGGAGGGGGAGTATTCACACACAATCCCGAATCACCCCCAAAAGGTCCCCCCCCCCCCACACACACACCTTTACACACATTTTGTACATACACACAGACACAGACACACAGCACACACACACAGACACACACACACACACACACACACACACACACACACACACACACACACACACACACACACACACACCTTGAATATATATACACAGACACACACAGATACACAGCTAGCCAGAGAGCCAGACACACACACACACAGAGGCACACAGATAGACACACGCACATACACACAGAGAGACAGACAGACAGACAGACAGACGCACGCACGCACACACAAACACACACACACGCACACACGCACACACACACGCACGCACGCACGCACGCACGCACGACACACACACACACACACACACACACACACACACACACACACACTCTCTCTCTCTCTCTCTTTCTGTAATGGACTTTGTAAGTGCATGATCCTGCACTGAATCTTCTGCATCTTCCTCGGAATAGCTTCCAGAGCAATAATGTCGATCATCATGAGTATGCGCCTGACGAAACATGGAACACTACGGCCTTTAGAGGGGTAAGACGTTAAACCTACAGCCTGGCCGGGTGTGTGGCATGGATCCCAAGGCCAGGAGAAAGCATGCACCTCGATGGTCATGAGTATGCGCCTGTGCTAGCTTGGACTGCATGGCGAACATGGTTTAACTAAGGCCTAAAGCCCAAGGCCTTTATTGGGAGGTAAGACGTTACTGCCTACAGCGTGGCTGGGTCTGTAGCAGGGATCCCAAGGCCGGCAGAAAGCATGCACCTCGAGTGTTCTTTGCAGGACCTCACCGTCGCCTTTGATGTCGATAAGCCGGCTGCAGCGTAGGGGTCAAACACGCGTGTAGCAACAAGAGCGTCCTCTGATCAAACTCTCCCAAGTGTCGACGTTTTAAGTCTTTTGTTTCCAGGCGGGGACCTAGTCAGCGGACAACCTGCCAAACGGCCCAGGGTACCCCCCTCGACGTTATGGCCACATGCACGCTTTCTTGGGAATGAGGGTTATAGTTCGAATGCTGGTTCTGTTTGTTCAGCGTACGCTCACGCCTTAACTAGACAAAAATGAAAATCTACGCGTTAAATGGGCATGCAATGACCCCTTCAAAGAACAAACAAACAAGCAGCAGCAGCAGCAACAAAAACCACAGCAGCAGTAGCAGCAGCCACCGACAATAACGAGAACAACAACAACGACGACGGCAAAACCAACACCAACAAAGCAGAGACATTGGTGCACAAAACGAGGAAGGACAGAACGAATGCACGAATCACAGTTGTGGTTCATGGAAAGTGTCGACCCAGTGACGTACGTTGCACCGACCCCCCCCCCCCCCCACGGCCATACAGTTAGTAAAATAACAAAAAGCAAAAAGGGATGGCATCAGGAGTATTACTATAGTATCAGGAGTAGGCTCCTTCTCCCCCCCCCCCCCTCCATCCCTGCCCACAACCCTCTGGGACATAGATTCCTGTCAGTACCTTTTCGTTGACAACGAAGTTGAACATATCAACTAAAATAAACACCTGCAGTATTCATAAGTCTCATACTATAAATCTGCGCGCTTAGGTGTTGGAGCTAAATTGTAGGGAATACAAACACTCAATTGTAGAACCTCGAAGAGTAGGTATTGCTGGCGTTCCAATGTAGGAGCTGCTGGCGCTCCAATGTAGGAGCTGCTGGCGCTCCATAGCTGCTGGCGCTCCATTGTAGGAGCTGCTGGCGCTCCATTGTAGGAACTGCTGGCGCTCCATTGTAGGAACTGCTGGCGCTCCATTGTATGATTTGCTGGCGCTGAACTGTAGGAATTGCTGGTGTTCCATTGTAGGAGCTGCTGGCGCTCAGTTGCGGGAGCTTCTGCCAGTCAGTTGCAGGAGCTGTTGGCAATGAACTACAGGAATTGCTGGCAGTCAACTGTAGGAACTGTTGGCCATTTTTGTAGGAATTGTTGGCCATCAACTGTGGGAAATGTTGGCCATCGACTGTAGGAACTGTTGGCCATTTGTTGTAGGAACTGTTGGCCATCAACTGTAGGAACTGTTGGCTATTTGTTGTAGGACTGTTGGCCATTTGTTGTAGGAACTGTTGGCCATCAACTGTAGGAAGTTTTGACCATCAACTGTAGAAACTGTTGGCCATCAACTGTAGGAACTGTTGGCCATCAACTGTAGGAACTGTTGGCCACCAACTGTAGGAATATATGGCCATCAACTGTAGGAACTGTTGGCCACCAACTGTAGGAACTGTTGGCCATCAACTGTAGGAATATATGGCCACCAACTGTAGGAACTGTTGGCCATCAACTGTAGGAACTGTTGGCCATCACCTGTAGGATCTGTTGGCCACCAACTGTAGGGACTGTTGGCCATCACCTGTGGGAACTGTTGGCCATCAACTGTAGGAACTGCTGGCCATCAACTGTAGGAACGGCTAGCACTCAGCTGCAGACATTTTGGCACCCAGTTGTAGGAACGTGTCGCTATGTTTAAATGTCCCGTTGACGCCGAAATATTTACCCTAATGACGAGAGCTGTGCTTGATTTAACTGCAAGGCGTGGGTGGAGTGGAATGCACTCTCGGTACCTGGACAAAGGCGAAAGCAAACAACTAAATTCAGTGGCTGGGATGCCCTAACAGCGGTAGAGGCATAATAGTAGCTGTGTGAAAGCGGAGGTGGCCGTCCTGGGCTCCCCGTCCCTAATGGTCCATAGGGTCTTTGTGGACGTTAAGTAACACTGAACTTGAATTTGAACGTGTGAAAGTCGAGGTGGCCGTCCTCGGCTCCCCGTCCCTAACAGTCCTTATGCTCTCTGTGGACGTTAAGCAACACTGAACTTGAACTTGAATGTGTGAAAGTCGAGGCTGCCGTCGCGGGCTCCATGTCATTAACAGTCCATACGGTCTTTGTGGACTAAAGCAACAATGGACGAACCAACTGGCTTTGACAAGAACATAGAACCTCTTCAAACAAGAACAACAACAAATCCCCGAAATTAAAAAATATTTTTTTAAACAAACAAACACAAAACTGTACGACAGATCGGGAAGGCTCTCAGGACTTCTGCAACAACACCCTTCAACACACACACGTACTCAGCGGTAAATAATGGAGCCAGCTCGTGTCACTTCATTCCTACCACAGAGGTATAAATACAGTACCGCGAAGTCCTCGAGAGGTAACTAACGAAGCCAACCAGTTGCCGTCACCTGAGCAGGCATTCTACAAGAGTCCTGTGTGTAAGAGCTCATTAGAGTCCGCCGAGCAAGAAATTGTTCATCGCGGTCTGACGGATGACCACAGCGAGCTGCTGCCCCAACTCCCCAGAGTGCTGGCAGCTAGCTAGCTAGGACACTACTAGCCGTAACACGGTGCTCGAAACGCCCGAGGGACGTAACCCACGTCATTTTCACCTTCCGCTGAGAGCAGACTTCAAAGAGATCTACAGTTCCAGTGGGCGGGCTTCAGCCGCGGCCATCTCTTGAGAGAATAATCACTAATTGCGAGCCGGTGAGTGTCCCCCCCGGCTGTTTGTTATCACGCGCGTGGACAGGTAGCTGTTCAGACTGTGTATATATATACATTATACACACACGCTTTTAAATATAGTTCAGGAGCTGTGTGAGAGTCGAGGTGGCCGTCCTGGGCTGTCCGTCCTAACGAGCCTTCAAGTTTCCGCGGACGTAAAGCTATACTGAACCATGCTTCGGCATTGGTCTCAGCTTGTCCGTAATATATGTCAACCGACATCCGAGGACATTAAGCAAAACTACCTACCTACGCTTTTAAAATAAAATGCGTCAGAGCTCAGGAAATGTGTGAAACTCAAGATGGCCGTCCTGAGCTTCCTGTCCCTAATAAGTCTATGGTTGCAGACTGTGTATGTATATATACACACACACGCTTAAATAAAATGCGTCAGAGCTCAGGAGCTGTGTGAAATTCAAGGCAGCCGTCCTGGGCTTCTCGTCCGTAATAAGCCT
The DNA here is from genome assembly GCA_018857735.1 of Alviniconcha marisindica. NCBI lineage: Eukaryota > Metazoa > Mollusca > Gastropoda > Provannidae > Alviniconcha > Alviniconcha marisindica. The sequence continues at coordinate 1,412,441 of JABMCL010002484.1, forward strand.
TACGGTTTCTGTGGACGTAAAGCAACACTGAATCAATTAATCATACAATGCGTCAGAGATCAGGAGCTGTGTGAAACCCGAGGTGGCCGTCCCGAATAAGCCTTATGGTTTCTGTGGACGTAAAGCAACACTGAAACATTAAACAGGTGAAAATGAGGCGGCTCTGGAATGAGGAAGAGTAGAAAAGAAATTAACAGAATTACTGTCACATAGTTGCTCGTGGAAAGCATACTGCAAGGCGAATCATTGGAGAGTGTGTTTTGCAAAGAATGATTAGAGAGTATGTTTTACAGAGAATGATTGGAGTTGTTTTACAGAGAATGATTGGAGAGTGTGTGTTACCGAGGCAATCAACAGCACACCTTTCTCTGTACTCAGTTTAGCCCCCATAGGATGCAGTGTGTGTGTGTGTGTGTGTGTGTGTGTGTGTGTGTGTGTGTGTGTGTGTGTGTGTGTGTGTGTGTGTGTGTGTGTGTGTGTGTGTGTGTGTGTGTGTGCGTGCGACTGTGTGGGTGTGTGTGTGCCTGCGCGTGCGATCGTGTGTTTGTGTATGTGTGTGCGCGCGCGTGCGTGCGTTCGTGCGTGCGTACCTGTGTGTAAGTATGTGTATGTTTGAAAAGTACGCAGGTATATATGAGTAACGTTATTTTTTACCTGTGTGTTCATCCTTTCCCTTCACATTGCAATGTAAATGAACCCTTGACGAAGCCTGGAGAAGAAAAATTCTCCCATCGCTCCTGCAGGGATTCGAACCCGCGACCTTTCAATCACGAGTCCGGCGCTCTAACCACTGAGCTAAGCTATCCCCGCTCCCTTTTTGCTGGGTTTTTAGGCTGGTCTCAAAAGAGGAACCCCACTGTGCGTAAGTGTGACTGCATATTTCATGACCACCTTAGAAAGGCAAGTTTTTGTCTCTTTTCTTTTCTCCCCTGCACGTATGATGCTACGCCTCAGTTATCAAGGAAATCACAAGCTAGTGAGAAATTGCCGAGGCTTCAGAACCCGAATAACCCTGTGAGAAAACCGCTGTCAACATAGAATGCCATGACTGCAACGTGAAACTGGATAGTTCTTTTTAAAATCCATTCACTAGTTGTGTGTGTGTGTGTGTGTGTGTGTGTGTGTGTGTGTGTGTGTGTGTGTGTGTGTGTGTGTGTGTGTGTGTGTGTGTGTGTGTGTGTGCTGTGTGGTGGTGTGTGTGTGTGTGTGTGTGTGTCGTGCGTGGTGGTGCGTGCGTGGTGTGGTGTGTGTGTGTGTGTGTGTGTGTGTGTGTGTGTGTGTGCGTGTGCGTGGTGTGCGTGCGTGGTTGTGTGGTGTGTTGTGTGTGTGTTTGTGGGGGGGCGTGCGTGTTGCGTGCATGCGTGTGGCGTGTCGTGCGTGAGCGTGCGTGCGTGTTTGTTGATTAAAATCGGATTCATCCTGGTTCCCCCCCCCCCACCCCCTCATTAGCATATAGTCTGAGGAGCGCGTACATGGTAGCTTCAGAGCGATGAAGTTCCGCATTCAGAAATCGATCAATAGTTCATGGGTAATTCACACCGGGGAAACGATATATGTACAGACACTGGACGCTGCGCTCTATTTTGACGTCTGAGAAAGAAGATGACAACAGAGATCGATCGGGCGGTACCTTAGAAGGCTGAAAAGAACTATTGTATGTCTGTTTGACACCCGTAAACATACAACACATGTATTTAAAGAGTTCTGAAAGAGAAGTGTATAATTAGCATGCTTTTGTTATGTAAAAAGGGTGTATGATCAGGTATGGAATGCTATAAACTCCGGTCCAAATAAAAACAATAACAACATCGTTTTATTTTGATAACCGTAAGATCGGTCTACTATCACTTGTGTGAAAAGATTTTAAATAAAAAAGAAGAAGAAGCTGACATCCGAGGTGGCCTGCGGTATTCGCTGTGAAACTGTGTGTGTGTGTGTTGTGTGTGTGTGTGTGTGTGTGTGTGTGTGTGTGTGTGTGTGTGTGTGTGTGTGTGTGTGTGTGTGTGTGGAGCAGTGTTTTCAAAAGTGAACATTCAGCTGCACCTCCAGGTACACACAGTCCTTGGCAGAAAAGGGTTTAACAGCGTCCTCGGTTTTTCCAGACCTGGGCAGAGCAAAGTAATTAGGTCACAGACTAGCAGCGCCCATACAGCAAATGGTAGGCGAGAGAGAGAGAGAGAGAGAGAGAGAGAGAGAGAGAGAGAGAGAGAGAGAGAGAGAGAGAGAGAGAGAGAGAGAGAGAGAGAGAGAAACAGACAGACAGAGACAGAGACAGAGACAGAGAGAACTCGAAATCGGAAACTTTATTTTACAAGGATTGTAGTTTAGGTTTAGTCAAAAACCTGTCTAACAACCTGTCTCTGAGAGAGAGAGAGAGAGAGAGAGAGAGAGAGAGAGAGAGAGAGAGAGAGAGAGAGAGAGAGAGAGAGAGAGAGAGAGAGAGACAGACAGACAGACAGACAGACAGACAGACAGACAGACAGACAGACAGACAGACAGACAGAGACACACGGAGACCGAGAGACACGGAGACAGAGACACAGACACAGACAAACTTTAT
>JABMCL010002484.1:1422500-1445000 GCA_018857735.1 Alviniconcha marisindica
TCCGAAAAACTTCTTTCGTTCCTGGATTTTAACGTCCCGTCAACCGCGCTGGGTCACCTCAGAACGAATCGCATTTTCAAAATTCTTTTATATAACAACCTTTCGCACGTACTGAGCTGCAGTATACGTGCGAGCTAAAGGAAGTCAACCCTAACCATCCTCACAAGCCTGAACAGAAAATATGAAGTCAGTAAGTAAGTAAGTAAGTAACTTGGTGTTTTACGCCCAGTCAACCGGTACGGTTATATCAGGGCGAACAGAAAATGGTACACAATTAGCCCTATACGGTATAATGATTATTTAATTTGAGAGTTTTTACGTTTTGGTTTGACAGAGAAAGCATTATTCCAGGACATTTTGGGTTTGCTATTGGTGTATGCAGATTGAGAGAAAGGGGGCGTATGTCTAAGAGTGTGTATGTGCGTGTGTTTTATGACTTACAATTATTGAGATATGTTCTTAGTTGTGCGATTGAACGACAGCTTTAATTTCCCGCTGGGATGAATAAAGTATATTGTTATTGTTGCTGTTATTATTATATTGCCCTGATATAACCGCCCTGGTTGACTGGGCGCAAAACACCAATTTACTTACTTACCCTACACGGTATAAAAGTATTAAAACCAAAATGATACGCTTTAGGTTTCCGGCACACATCCGATTTTTCTCTCTACGTTAATTTGTTTTTAGCCATGCATGAATCTGAGTACGTTTTCTTGTTCACACAATGAAACAAAATTTGCATCTGGTGTGATGCTACTGTTAATTCACTGACCAGTTCTGCAGAACAGTAGGCCCGTTTGTTCGAACACCGAAAGGAAATGAACGCCGACAGATACAACAAAGGAGTTGTTGCGATCTGTTCCCCCCCCCACCCCCCACCCCCCCTTTTTTTTCTCTCTCTCATTTTTATGACAAGTTTTGTCGTACTCGTTCCTTCCCTAACACTAGGTTAATTACTTAGTGACGGGCGAGATTTTGCGTGTGAGACTTATTTCCCGAACACATACGAATGCCCGCGCAATCAATTTATGAAGGATCGAGCGACCCCAACCAGTTAGGTGCCCACACTCCAGCTTCCGGGGAAGAGTCAAACAAAGGTGCAATAAAATCACTACACCCGACACTCTATCCGTAAAGCATTCTTTCTCCGCTAACTACCCCCAACCGCCAACCCCACCCACCCCGTCTAAAAGAGCACGGGGGACACCCTACCACGCTGAGACGGTGAACAGAAGCAGGTCGTCAGAAGAGGCAGCAAATGACATGCCGAGAAAAAGCTGTCTGGACTTTGAAGAGAGTGTGTGTGTAGGGAGGGGGGGGGGGGGGGGGGGAAGGGGGAGGGGGGGGGGGAGAAGTAATAAGAAAGATCACTCTACTTCATACTGAAAGGGGGAGGCAACAAAACGACAAGGGCGGGGAGCTTCGTGCAGGAGCAGCTCCAAAGCTCGCCTTTTCTGAAAGCTGTGGAGGGGGTCTCAATCATTGTGGCGTTATACCGCTCGATCCTCCCGCCTTTTCCACAGCCGCCCGGCGTTCGGGTTTGAGTCCTAAATCACTCTCTTGTTGGCACTCGGAGCGAAGTGTATGTGAGAGTTGAGTCTTCTTCTTTTTTTGTGTGGTCTTTTTTCTTTCTTTTTCTTTTCTTTCTTTCTTCTTTTTGGTGTGTGAGGCGATCTCTATAATTACTGTGTTACTTCTCTTCAACGGGGATCGTTGGCCTGATGTCCTTTGATGTGAAAACTTGTACCCCTTACAATTTTCCACTAGTTTTTATTATATATATATATATTTTTATATATATATTATATATATTTATATATATATATATATATATATATATAATATTTTTTTTTTTTTTTTTCCTTTGCCAACAAACAGACAGCTCATGGGGGCACAGGTGTAAAAAAAAAAAAAAAGGTTATTTTCTGGGGGGTTTGGTTTTTTTGGTGTGGTGTGTTTTTGTGTGTGTGTGTGTGTGTGTGTGTGTGTGTGTGCGTGTGGTGTGTGGGTGTGTTTTTTTTTTTTTTTTTTTCTTTTAGTTATTGGAAACCCCCCCCCCCTCCCCCAAACAAAGAAAAGAGAGAGAGGGGGGGGGGGGGAAAAAGGGAGAAACATAAAGAGAGAGAGAAGGAGAGAGAGAGAAGAGAGAGAGAGAGAGAGAGAGAGAGAGAGAGACAGAGACAGAGACAGAGACAGAGACAGACAGACAGACAGACAGACAGAGAAGGGGGTAGGGGGAAAAGGAGGGAGGAGGAGGAAAAAGAAACGCACTCAGTACGACACGTTCCACAAAACCTAACGCCGACCCGGACAGGTTACACTTCTTTCTGACTGACTGCCAGTGTGAGCTACGGGCGGAGAAAACAGCTAAACACCTGCGTTCCTGTGATCAAACCTTTATCTCCTCCTGGAGACTGGGGGCAGCTTGCTGCCTCGTTGTCTTTCTGACACCACCGTCACCAGCCCTTCCCACAAGCACACGTTTAGCCAAGACCTTTTTCCTTCAACGCGGAAGTCGCATACTGCGCATGACAGACTGAGCCAGCTTACTAGGTGGACAAGCGCAACGGCATTGATTATTTTTTTCTCTCCCTCTCTCTCTCTCTCTCTCAGCGAAGCAAAGCCTGAAGTTCTCGCCATGGGATTAATAATGAATTATGAATGGAAAGGAGAAGAAGCTGAAGTATTCTGTGGAACAGAAATCAGCAGAGATGAGGACCCAAAACACAAACCAACAACGGTGTCGGCATGCTCCATCCCTAACTTCAACAAGTACCATACAATCGGAATGAACAATTATCATTACCCCCCCCCCCCCCTCCCCACCACACCACCCCTTTCCGAGACCCCCCCCCCCCCCCAGCCCCCAGCCCCCCCCCCTCCACCCACCAAAAAAAGGGGGGAGAAAAGAGGGAAAAAAAAGACCAATGTGTAAAACGCACATTGATACACATACAACCAAGCCGCGGCACGCGCGCTCACGCTCAAAAACATACACCAGCAAAAGAATTGTACACGAGTCGTCTTCTGCCCTACCATATCTATGCCCAATGCATTTTAACACACACAACCCCACACACACCACACACACACACCACACACACACACACACAAAAACCCCACACACACACCCCACAACAACCAGGGCGCCCACCCCCAAACCACCAAAACCTTTTAACACACACACCACACAACTTTATCACACACACACACACACTTTTCCACCCCACACTTTTTTTACACACACACCACACACACACACACACACACCCCCAACACACAACACACCAACACACACCACCCCACACAACACACACACACCACCCCCCCAAACAACACACACACACACACAAAAACAACACACACACCACACAACAGGGCGCGCGCACCCACATACGCCAAAAATTTAAACACACACGCACACACATTTATCCCCCACACACACACACTTTAAAAACACAAAACCCACCACGCCCCCGCAGCCGCGCGGGGCGCACCACACACACACACACAACAAAACCCCACCACCACACAACACACCACACACACCACACACACACACACACCCACCACACACAAACCGCAGCAACAGCTGCAGTAGCAAACGAATTATACACCCTATCTTATATATATATACACACACACGCCAGGTGCATTTAACTCGACTGTTTCCCCAACCTCTACCGCCTTCCCATGCGCAATCAGCACCTTGCTCAACTAAATTACAGACCACGTCTAAAGGAATGCCTACTCCACCACCAAGAAAATGTCACGGTAACAACCCTCAATTTCAAACACAAAGGAAATTGCCCTTCGTTTCCCTCCCGCCTAGCTGCCCCCTCCCTCCTCCTCCCCACCCCCCTCCTCCCCCAACCCCCTACCTCTAGAATCGTTCCGGTGACTGCATGCTCCCTTTACAAAAGATCGGCTAAGACCGACGACGAGACGTTGCTGAGATACGTTGCCGTCGAGGAGGCCAGCGCTGACGAACTGTGTCGTAATGGTCACGATTTTCTGGGCGAATGTCGTGTGAGAAGGCCTTAAACTTGAAAATCTGCCCGTCGTTAGAATGAGATCTAAGGATGGCGCGCAGGCGAACCAGTAGTTAAAAGAAGAAGAAAAAAGAAGAAGAAAAAACATCGAAATAAATCACAGCGATCGATTAGATTGCCTGTTGCTGCGTCTCTGAGTTAGAATATTCCTTCTCTTCGTCCCTTTGAGGAAGTATCGTTGGTGGAATTTATGTACCTCGTATTTGTTCGTATGCCAGGATGAGAATTACCTTAGGCGAGTCGGTCAGGTCTTTGTCGTTGTGTCCGCGTGACGTCATTCCAGCGCTAGTTAACCTCCTTGTGTGCTTCTCGATGATGATGTGGGGCTTAATGTCCTCATTTAGCCATCTCTTCTCTCGTGGGTTGTGAGTCAAATTCCAAGCACATCGCGGCAAACACCCACAGCGTAAAATATGAACAGGGGATGACAACTTATTCTTTAAAACCACACCGTACCATAGTATTTCATAACACCACACCACATAGTTGTCCCCATAGTATTTCATAACACCACACCGTACCACAGTATTTCATTCAGATTTGTGATCGCTACGTTCTTCCCCCCCCCCCCCCCCCCCCCCCCCCCCCCACCCAACTCTCAGTAATTAATAAATTACAGTCATGTAGTCACAGTGATATCGACATGTAGTTACGCTATGATACGACATGTTTAGTCACCCCAATATCGACAAGGTTAGTCATTCTACTACCGACCCCATTAATCACCATAATATCGACATGTCTAGTCACCCTAATATCGACATGATTGCTTAGTCACGCCATAAGGCTACCCCTTTAGTCACCCTAATATCGACATGTTTATAGTCACCCCAGTATTGACATGTTTAGTTAGTCACGCTATAATACCGACATGCAGTATCGTCACGCCAATATGGACATGGTTAGTCACCCTAATACCTACATGATTAGTTAGTCACGCTATCATGCCGACATGTACAGCTCATGCCAATGACATGACCAGTCACTATAATACCGACCCCTTTAATTACCACATCGACAATGTTTAGTAATCCTACTATTGAGACGGTTACTTAGTCACGCCATAACACCGACACGCGTATACAGTCACGCCAAGATTTACAAGGTTAGTCACTATAATACCGACCCCTCTAATCACCGTAATATCGACATGTGTATTATAGTCGTCCTAATATCGACACGATTACTGAGTCACGCTATAATACCGACATGTGTAGTCACGCAAATGCCGACAAAGTTAGTCGTTATGACACCGACCCCTTTAATCACCATAATATCGACGTGTTCATTCAATCTAATACTGACACGATTACTTAGTCACACCAGAATATTCATGAACCTACATGATAACACCGACATATGTATGGTCACGCCAAGATCGATATGGTTTGCCACTATAATACCAACCCCTTTAATCACTAGAATGTCGATAATGTTTAGTCACCCTTATATACATGACTACTGTGTCACGCTATAATTCCGACAAGTGTAGTGTAGTCACGCAAATGTCGACAAGGTTAGTGACAATGATACCGACCCCTTTAATCACCATAACATCGACATGCTTAGTCACCCTAATACTGACACGATTACTTAGTCACGCTAGAATGCCGACACGTGTAGTCACGCAAATGTCGACAAGGTTAGTCACTATGACACCAACCCCTTTAATCACCAAAATACCGACATGCTTAGTCACGCCAAGTTCGATATGGTTTGCCACTATAACTGATGCCAACCCCTTTAATCACCATAATATCGACAGTGTTTAGTCACCCTGATACTCACACGATTACTTAGTCACGCTAGAATGCTGACATGTGTAGTAACGCAAATGTCGACAAGGTTAGTCACTATGACACCAACCCCTTTAATCACCAAAACACCGACAATGTTTGGTCACGCCAAGTTCGATATGATTTGCAACTATAATACCAACCCCTTTAATCACTGATACTAACACGATTACTTAGTCACGCTTGAATGCCGACATGTGTAGTCACGCAAATGTCGACAAGGTTAGTCACTATGACACCAACCCCTTTAATCACCAAAATACCGACAATGCTTAGTCACGCCAAGTTCGATATGGTTTGCCACTATAACTGATACCAACCCCTTTAATCACCATAATATCGACAGTGTTTAGTCACCCTGATACTCACACGATTACTTAGTCACGCTAGAATGCTGACATGTGTAGTAACACAAATGTCGACAAGGTTAGTCACTATGACACCAACCCCTTTAATCACCAAAACACCGACAATGTTTGGACACGCCAAGTTCGATATGAATAATACCCACCCCTTTAATCACTGATACTAACACGATTACTTAGTCACGCTTGAATGCCGACATGTGTAGTCACGCAAATGTCGACAAGGTTAGTCACTATGACACCAACCCCTTTAATCACCAAAATACCGACAATGCTTGGTCACGCCAAGTTCGATATGGTTTGCCACTATAATACCAATCCCTTTAATCACTGATGCTAGCACGATTACTTAGTCACGCTTGAATGCCAACATGTGTAGTCACGCAAATGTCGACAAGGTTAGTCACTATGACACCAACCCCTTTAATCACCATAATATCGACAGTGTTTAGTCACCCTGATACTGACGCGATTACTTAGTCAGGCTATAATACCGACACGTGTATATACCGTCACGCCAGTATCGACAGCGTTAGTCACTGACACCGGAGGCGACGGCGCGATGGAAGCCAGCCAAACTCATCCTCATCCTCCCGGATTAGGGCAGAAGCTCAACAAATTCCGAAGGTGCCCGGCTACCGACACAGCGCGCTCGGGTCCACTCGCTAATCATCCTGTGAGGACAGCTGTCGCCGAGCAGCCTCGCTGAAATCCCTGTCTCCGGCGAGTGATGGACAGCTGTTCACTCCCGAGATGGCAGTCTGGCGGAAATCCTGCTCGGTGCCATCGTCGTTCTGAGCTGTTGTCGTTGGTTGGTTGGTTGAGTTTGTTTAACGCCGAGTTGTCTCTTGAAGAGGTACTGGCGGGGGCCGCATAGCTGCATGTCAACCCATTTTGGGGGTAAACCTTAGTCCAGAGTTTGTGAACCTGTATTTCCCTTATGCAGGCCAGGTTTTTTGTTGTTGTTTTTTTGTCTTTTTTTTTTTTTTTTGGTAGCAGCGACATTTTGAATTCCAACCGGCACGTGTGGCAGTGGAAGGAAGAAGGAATGTTGTGCTAAATATGCATGCACGACTTCAAATCTCACCTCCGACGAGATTTCATAGCCTATTGCACTGGGCCAGTCTGTTTCATTTGGCGATGGCAGTGTCAGCTGCTCTTCGACAGTTTTTCAGTCTTTTTGCTTAGTTTAAAAAAAACAACAAAATCTCATGAAAATTATGTTTTCCTGTATCCATTTTCCAATATGGCCATATCCCCCCAAATTAATCAAAAAAACTATTTTATACTGGTAAACTGTATGGGTTGACAGGTATGGGACCGAGATCCCAGGAGGTGGGAGAAGAGGGAAGAGGGAAACTATAGCTATAACGCTACACTGTCACCACCAGAGTGATTTCTGCATTAAGAAGGCAGCGAGGAGAGCCGTTTTAATGTTTCATTAATAATTGTGAGGGACAAAGTCACAAGACTGACAGCGTCCACAGACCTTAACGTTTGAAGAGAGAAGGGAGCCGAAGCGGAATCGAACCGAGGTCTTACCAGCCTGACGCCTTATCGCTAGGCCAAACCGGCTCACAAGAGGTGCTGTCGCTGTGTTCAGTGTTGCTTTACGTACACAGAGACAATAAGGACAATAAGGACGCCCACCTCGACTTTCACACAGCTCCTGAGCTCTGAGCTGTCGTTCAATTCAATGTTGTTGTTTTTGCGTCCACGGAGACCAGAAGGACTATTAGGGACGAGGAGCCCAGGACATCCTCTTCGACTTTCACACAGCTCCTGGACTCTGAGAGTCGCATTCTGATGCTGGCTTTATAACGGTGCTGTGCTCATGACGCCGACAAACAGCTGATGACTCAAAGGCTCGGAAACGTCAGCTTTTTCGCTGCAATCTTGACGGTGCAGTTGCATACCTTCCTACCATTGCACTGCTGGCTTTGTCGCTGTTGCATGAGCTGATCAAGGTTACATAAGCAGGTAAACAATTCAGAGTCTCCCAAGTTATCTGAGCAGAAAGTATAAGCTCCTTCTTTCGATAGTACTGTCACTCTAAGTCTTTAAGCGGACTTTCATCACTATGCCTTCACTGAAGGAATCATGGTGGGAAGTGTGGGAAGTGTGTGTGTGTGTGTGTGTGTGTGTGTGTGTGTGTGTGTGTGTGTGTGTGTGTGTGTGTGTGTGTGTGTGTGTGTGTGTGTGTGTGTGTGTGTGCGTGTGTTTGTGTGCATGTGCATGTGCATGCGTGCGTGCAAGAGTACGTGCACGCGTGTGTACGTGTATACGTTGGTACGTTTGTGCATTGGTGCGTGCGTGCATGCGTGCGTGCGTGTGCGTGTGTGTGTGTGTGTGTGTGTGTGTGAGTGGGGGTGCGGGGGACAATACTCACCAACTGCGTCAAGTTCAACACTAAGAAGAATCAAATCTGCTGCACCCCTTTCCCAGCTATAACCCCTCCCCCCCCCCCCCCCCCCCCCCCCCCCCCCCCCACCCGTCACGACCCCCACCCACCCCTCCCAAGCAAATACGACTTTATAATGGACTTAACAACACCGACAGCCTGAGAACCTTGCAGACTTTTGAACACCCTGCCCGCACCCCCACCCCCTTCCCCCCCCCCTCCCCCGGAGCCCGAAGCCATCTTGGCGACAGACAGTGAACATGGTGCTTAACGTCCGCAGAAACCAGAAGGCTTATTAGGGACGGGGAGAATGGGGGGAAGGGGGTATGAAGGTGGGGGAAGAGGGAGAGTATAATTATACCTATCGCTACACTGTCACCACCAGAATGACCTGCATTAAGATGGGCAGCGATGAGAGCCATTTAATGTTTCATTAATTGTGAGGGACAAAGTCACAGGACAGTGTCCACAAACCACAGCCTTTCTGAAGAGAAAGGAGAGCCGAAGCGGTATCGAACCGAGGTCCTTCCGCGTACCACTACCAGCCTACTACTGCCTTACCGCTAGGCCAAACCGGCGCTGTCTTGGCGACAGACAGACAATTAACCCCCTTATATTATATGCATGTCTCAGCCCAACACTAATGCACTGCAGGGCTTGCGCGGGCACGGCGGCGTCACGTCAGGAAGCGTGGAAAGTGGCCCGTCAGCTGCATGCAACCATGCTGCGATAGCTACAGCGAAGAGCATGCAGGAAGCAGGGAGGTGAGGGATCTCAAGGATCGGAGAGCCGGTATGCAATCAATGGATCAATCTGGGTCTGTTCCTCCTCCACCTCCTCCGAACAAGGTGATAAGCTGTGAGAGAGCCGGTTTGGCCTAGTGGTAAGGCGTTAGGCTGGTAAGCAGAGGGACCTCGGTTCGAATCCGCTTCGGCTCTCCTTTCTCTTCAGAACAAGGTGATAATTAGCTGTCAGAGAGCCGGTTTGGCCTAGCGGTAAGGCGTTAGGCTGGTAAGCAGAGGGACCCCGGTTCGAATCCGCTTCGGCTCTCCTTTTTGTCTTCAAAAGTTGGCGTCTGTGGACGCTGTCTTGTGACTTTATCCCTCACAATTAATGAAGCATTAAAATGGCTCTCATCGCTGCCCATCTTAATGCAGGAGTCATTCTGGTGGTGACAGTGTAGCGATAGGCATAATTATAATCACCTTCTTCCCCCACTTCCATACCCCTGCCCCTCTTTCTTCCCGTCCCTGATAAGCCTTCTGGTTTCTGTGGACGTTAAGCACCATGTTTACTTACCAGAGGTGTGGCTGGAGTTGAACGACTTCGACAGAGCTCAGGAGCTGTGGCCGTCCTGGTCTCCCCGTCCCTAATAAGCCTTACGGTTGGTAAAGCAACATTAGAAGAAGAAGGTAAACGACTTCAGACTGGGCTCCCCGTCCCTAAAGGTCCTTATGGTCTCCGTGGGCGCAAAGCAACATCTGAAGAAGATCTGAACGACTTCAGTGCTCAGCAGCTGTGTGAAAGTCGAGATCCCCGTCCCTAATAAGCCGTATGGTCTCTGTGAACGTAAAACACTACGAACGAAGACGATAAACAACTTCAGAGCTCAGGAGCTGTGTGAAAGTCGAAGTGGCCGTCTACGAGTTGTTATGGTCTCTGTGGACGTAAATCAACATTGAACGGAACTATTGTTGTTGTTGATCGCTTTTATATAGCAGACTCACTGCGCTCGCATGTGATTCTAACTGCGTGAAAGTCGATGTGGCAGTCCTGGGCTCGCTGTCCCTAATGGTCCTTAATTTCTATGCAGTAGACGGAAAGCAACAGTAAACTAAGTAAGTAAGTAAGTAAACATGGTGCTTAACGTCCACAGAAACCATCAGGCTTATTAGGAACGGGGAGAAGTGGATCGAAGAGGGTGTGGAGGTGGGGAGAGAGGGAGATTATATACCTATCGCTACACTGTCACCACCAGAATGACTTCTGCATTAAGGCGGGCAGCGCTGAGAGCCATTTCAATGTTTCATAACTGAGGGACAAAGTCACAAGACAGTGTCCACAGACCACAACTTTGGAAAAGAAAGGAGAGCCGAAGCGGATTCGAAACGAGGTCCCTCTGCTTACCAGCACGAACTAGTAAGTAAACATTGTGCTTAACGTCCACAGAAACCGCAAGGCTTATTAGGGACGGGGAGAAGGGGGGGGGGGGGGGGGGGAAGGGGGTATGAAGTGGGGGAAGAGGGAGATTATATATATATACCTATCGCTACACTGTCACCACCAGAATGATTCCTGCATTAAGATGGGCAGCGATGAGAGCCTTTTTAATGTTTCAGTAGGAAGTGATGGACAAACCACAACCTTGTTGAAGAGAAAGGAGAGCCGAAGCGGTATCGAACCGAGGTCCTTCCGCTTATCAGCCTAACGCCTTACCGCTAGGCCAAACCGGCTCACACCAGCACGAACTGTGAGGGTGAAATTTTGCTTTACGTCCACAGAAACCGTAGGTATATTAGGGACGGGAGCCCAGGACGGCCACCTCGACTTTCACACAGCTCCTGAGCACGAACTGTGTGGTTGATCGCTTTTATATAGCGCTATTCTCCGTTCTCGAGCAGACTCACTGCGCTCGCATGTGATTCTAACTGCGTGAAAGTCGATGTGGCAGTCCCTAATGGTCCTTAATTTCTCTGCAGTGGACGTAAAGCAACAGTAAACTAAGTAAGTAAGTAAACATGGTGCTTAACGTCCACAGAAACCATAAGGCTTATTAGGGACGGGGAGAAGTGGGGCGACGGGGGTATGGAGGTGGGGGGAGAGGGAGATTATATACCTATCGCTACACTGTCACCACTAGAATGACTTCTGCATTAAGGTGGGCAGCGCTGAGAGCCATTTTAATGTCTCATAACTGAGGGACAAAGTCTCAAGAGTGTCCACAGGCCGCAACTTTTGAAGAGAAATGAGAGCCGAAGCGGATTCGACCCGAGGTCCATCTGCTTACCAGCCTAACGCCTTACCGCTAGGCCAAAACGGCTCATGAATGACTTGGGCTTTATACCGCGACAATGATCTGACTGACATAAGCCGATCTATTGTGTGTGCGCGCGCGCGTGCCTGTGCCTATATGTGTGGTTGTTGTCGACATATCTCTACTCCTGAGATATGGCTTCAAGATTTTGGAGCTGGTTAGTTAGTTCTTGAATTTTAACTTCCCGTCAACACAGGGTCACTTCAGGACGAACTAACACCGTTTCAAATCACACCAGGGCTTCAAAATGCAACACCTTAAAATCTATGCGTAAGAGATAAGGCAGGACATAGATATGGATATGGATATGGACAGGTTCTCAGATTAAACTTCCTGGAAATGACGCCTTTGGCTAAGTCTAGTATGTTTACTGTATCTATAATCAGCCAGCTCAAACGAAAATACTTGGTATTAAGCGTTCTATATTCGAATGACCACATCTATGTTAAACCCCACATTCCGAGCATCGCTTTCCGGCATCTTCCTCCAAAGGAAGGATGTCGTAAACCAATGCCTGGAGTTTGGTTAAACCCACGTGTGCTCCACAGACAACACGACAGACTTGTTTGAACTGAAGGCAGAACAGCTAGGTTACTCCAAGTCCTGTCCCCCTGTGCAGGTGCGAGATCCCCAGCGTTCAATTCACAATGGCCACGAGGTCCACTTGAGGAAAGCTTTGCCCCGCTATCCGAGTTAGTTCAGCCACGCAGCGTCCATTGTGGGCGGCGGGGAAAGTCGTCAGCAACGATACGAAAGGCCCTCAACGCGATGATAATGACGCCGAGGATGATGGAATGTTGCGGTAAACAACGATTAGACGCACGTGGCATCTCGAGTGAGACGGTAACAGGCGATTAAGGTGAGGGGGAGGTGATGTCAAACGCGGCATTGTGTATCTATACGGCCACTGATTTTGGTGAGGGCACAGGCACACTGCATGGTGCCCAGGTGACTGTAACAGGTGATTGTGGCTTACAGAAGTACTGTTACTTTTAATGAGAAGTGAGAAAAGAGTTAGAAGATGATTATGGCGAGCTACTGTTATGACCATGTGACAATTTTAAGCCTGAGCCACCCACCCCCTTCATCCGCTCTGCCTTGTGACCAATGTGCCTCACGGTTTATTAGTCTGGCTTGTCTTTAAGTTTTTTTGTTTTTTGTTTTGCTGCAATTTTGAAGCTGCAGTAGCATACCCCCTTCCTACTACTGCGCTGCTGGCTTTGTCGCTGTTGCAGGAGTTGATCAAGGTTACATAAGCAGGTAAACTATAGAAAGTCGTTCAAGTTACCTGAGCAGAACGTATAAGCTCCTTCTTTCGATAGTACCGTCACTCTAAGTCTTCAACCGGGCTTTCTACGTTTAACCCTTTCACTGCCAACAAACTGTATTACTGATGCAGTTTCCTTCCGAGATCACTCTCTACAAAAGGTTGAGCAGACCAAAATATCTGCTTGGGGAACTTTGTAAGGCGTGAGAATGCGTGAAAACTTAAACTAGCCAAGCATGAAGTCTTACGAACGTCCTATAAGTAGACGGAAAAGATTTTGTCGGTGACGTCATATAACGTTCTGGGGGCAGCGAATGGGTTAAAAAAAATGTACGCTTTTCGCCGGCTGGGATTCTTAAGAAAGTCATGAAATATATACATATATCGACAGAGCAGCGATAGGTATATACTCTCCCTCTTCCCTCACCTCCATACCCCCTTCTCCCCGTCCCTAATAAGCCTCATGGTTTCTGTGGACGTTAAGCACCATGTTTACTTATGTACATATATCCAAGTCTGCCGCCACTGAAAATGAAGATGGTGTAGGGTTGTCTGCTAATATGTGCTATCAACCTTGATTTTCTGTTTGAACAACAACAAAAACCCCACTGTGATTCGGAGCCACAGGGACACAAAGGCAGCACCTTCTCCTTCCCTTGTAACAACAATCAGATATATCAGATATACACAGGAGCGCTTTAATAATAATCATTAAAGCACTACACAGAGAATATCTCAGCAAAGTTAGCGGCGAGCGGAGCGCATATAATAATTATGGACGTTCCTCAGCGCATTGATACTCCACCGACACAGACCTTTTGAAACACAGACGCCAGTCTAGTTGCGAATTTCAATCAGCGTGGCGTGTTTTCTCTCTGGCTTGTCAAGCTGACTGTCTAGCAGACTGTGTGAACGTGGCCTTATCTTGCCCCGCTGGGTGGAAATTTAAGTCACCACCCAGATAAAGTCACGGCCATGATAAGCAAACCAATTAGTGGTAAAACAAAGGCAACGCGCGCGGCGAGCGTAGCAGATCAAATCAAAGCCCCGAACTAAATCCCCTGGAAAAGCGACCCCAACTTTTATCTCTGAGATACGGCCGGGATATATTTATATATCTCACTGGCGGTCGTTGTGGCAATGAACTTTCGTCGCTGCAAAGCGCACATTTGCAGCTACAAAACAACACAGATTTGCAGCTGCAAACTTGCGATTCGCACGTACAGCGACAATTACTTGCAGCTGCAACTCTCGAATTGTGGTAGAGACCGCCATCGAATTGTGATAGAGAGAGATGAATTGCGGTAGAGACAGCCATCGAATTGTGGTAGAGAGCGCCATCGAATTGTGGTAGAGAGCGATGTCGAATTGTGGTAGAGGCCGCCATCGAATTGTCGTAGAGACGACCATCCCATTGATTGTGCACCAGTTCAACGGTGTCCCTGTCCCATTTTGTGTCCTATTGCTTTCCAGTCCCATTGTGTGTCCCATTGTGTAGCAGTCCAGTTGTGTAATAGTCCCATCACGTGTCCCAATGTGTACCATTTCCATTGGTAGGGTGGAGTTTATGTGCCTGTATTTACTCGCATGCCAGGTGGGAGTTACTGTAGGCGACTCAGGTTGTTGTTGTTGTGGTTGGATTTGTTTACGGTAGACAGACCGCCGGGCTGCTGTCCTTCTCTACGTCTCTCTCATCCAGGCGATCATGTCTTTGTCACACACACACACACACACACACACACACACACACACACACACACACACACACACACACACACACACACACACAACAAACACACACACACACACACTATCCACACACACACACACATCCCCCCCCTCCCCCACCCAAACCGCCCAATTATCAGTATCACACACACACACACACACACACACACACACACACACACACACACACACACACACACACACACACACACACACACACACGCACGCAAACACACACACACAGCACGTACACACACACACACTCACATACACATACACACACACACACACACACACACACACACACACACACACACACACACACACACACAAGAAAGGAAAGAGGGGAAGGCGACGGCCGGCGGAAGGGCAACGGCGCCAGAAAGTGCCTCGGAATACAAATCCCATAATATCCTTTCACAGGAAACAGCTTTACGTGCCGGGCCTCGACGTGAACGGAATGAGCTAATGTCCTTTTAATGTATGTCAGGTATGTGACTGCGCCCGCAGCTGTCGATCTGAATGCAGACACACAATGGGCACAGTGCAACCGGGGCCGCAGCTGTCGAACTCCTTTCCGAGCAGCGTGCAAAAGGCGCTTGGCACAGTCCTTCCCAATCACAAGACGCAACTAACTATCCGATAAGCCGGCATTGATTATGCAAGCGGGCACAGCCTTGGCTAACTTGCCTGTGGTATTTTTATATACATGTTTCTATAATTATAGCACGTATGTGCTTGTTATTGCGTGAGCTAATGCGTTTCTGTGGTTGGGCGTGTTTGTATTTTTGTGATCGAGGGGTGTGTGTGTGTGTGTGTGGGGGGGGGGGGGCGTGCGTGCGTGCGTGCGTGCGTGCGTGCGTGCGTGCGTGTGTGTGTGTGTGCACGCGGTCTCGCGAAAAGACGTATATATTCGAATGACTCAAAGGACTATTTTCGTCTCTAATAAGCCGTATGGTTTCTGTGGACGTTAAGCACCACGTATTCCATCCAACTATCATTTCTAATAAGCCGCATGGTTTGTGTTGACGTTAAACACCATGTATCCTATCCTGCTATCATTGTAGAACCAAGTTAAGACCGCATTCAAAACCGTCGTCAGTCAAGACCGCATTGAGTCTGATTGTGGTCCCAATTATTTCTTCTTTAAGAACCAATTTGAACAAAAACAACAACACAAACAAATTCTGGCTTCACCATGACAGAGTATACAATCATACAGTCACTCCATGAGCAAAACAACAACAACAGCAAACAACCCCCCCCTTAAAAAAAAAAGCAGTAACACAAGGGACCTGCTGTTTCACTTCATGAAACCACTCCCACATGACCGAACCGCAATCCATCCTAATCTTCTTTTTCACCTCCATGAATGCATTCACGGCCGCACAATCAGACTCTGTGTCGCCAAACACCCAAGTCAATTCACACACACTCCTCCCCCTCCCCCTCCTCCCCCCCCTCCCCCACCCCCACCCCAACACCGAAAAAAAGGCAACATGAACAGAACCGTACACCATAGATGGAAAGTTTAACCCCTCCTCCTTCCTTCACCCCCCCCCCCCCCACCCGCCAACACCGAAAAAAGGCAACATGAACAGAACCGTACACCATACTATCCATAGATGAAAGTTTAGCATTTTCCTTTAAAGGAGACGCGCAATGCAATGTGGGGGAGGTTCGAAGCTTGCCCGTCAGGAACCGGGGTTGGAGACTTAATGGCACGCCACAGGTGCCAAGGTGGGTGTTAGGTTACACGCATACAGGGTCTGAATTACGCTTCTGGCACGACGCATGGTTCAAGCAAAGTTTATTCACGTTCATGTGAAATTAATATGGAAAAATTAAATCACTGCATGAGCATTAAGCAAGCTAAGCTTATAGTGATAGTGAACGCTCACAGGACGGTTTGCTCTCGCAGGATTTTCATTCTAAAATCAGAGTTTAGGATTAGTAAGTAAGTAAACATGGTGCTTAACGTCCACAGAAACTATAAGGCTTATTAGGGACGGGGAGAATGGGGGAAGGGGGCATGGAGGTATGACCTGCATTAAGTTAGGCAGCGATGAGAGCCATTTTAATGTTTCATTAATTGTGAGGGACAAAGTCACAAGACCGTGTCCACAAACCACAACTTTTGAAGAGAAAGGAGAGCCGAAGCGGTATCGAATCGAGGTCTTTCCGCTTACCAGCCTACCGCCTTACTGCTAAGCCAAACCGGTTCTCTTAAGTTTTGGATGGCCGTCTCGCTTGTATTATAGTCGTAGATTGACAGGTAAAAGACCATAAATAAATTAAAAAAGAAACCTATCTAGCCTATTTATCCTGTTTCGGTTATTGGTGCTGGAGCGTCTGGAAGTGTTGAAGAGTGCTAGCACGAGGATGACGTGTCCGTTAACAACCGTAGAGTCCTGGAATGCACTACCCCCCCCCCCCCCCTTCCCCCTCCTCGCGCCCACAACTCCTCCGCCCTCCCTTTTTAGTTGATGTTCTTGTCCACTTGCCTTCTTTCTCTCGTTATACTTGTTTCACGTGTGGTGGTACCGACATCTCTTGCCCCCCCTCCTTAATAATGATAATAGTGGGGTCTTAGAGCGTCCTTTCTCCAATGAGCTCTAAGCGCGTACATTTCATACTCTAGTAAAACAAAAATAAACAAACAAACAAACAAACAACAACAGCAGCAGCAGCAACAACAACAACAAAAACGACACCAAAACACAATATCACTATACACAAATTTGTCATCAAACATCGGTCCACTTCAAACACACACACACACACACACACAACACACACACACACACACACACACACACACACACACATACACACACACACCACGCACGCACGCACACACGCACGCACGCACGCAAGCACGCACACACACACACACACACAATTTACTTGAGACGTTGGAATTGTTAGGAGTAAGAGACAGAGAAAAGGTGAATCTTGAGCTGTGACTTGAAGGAAGACAAAGTTTTAGCATGTCGCACAGAGAAAAGGAGACTTCCAGACAGAGGGACCAGTGAAAGAAAATGCGCGCTGTCCTTGAAATTTCTTGCGTCTGTTTAGAATACCGTAATATATGCGATTATCAGCAGAGGATCGGAGAGTGCGTGATGGGGTGTAAAAGTCCATGGAGGTCAGAACAGTAAGGAGGAGCAGTGCAAGGGATAACGCTGTAGAAGATTGTCGCAATCTTGTATTGATAATTCTATCCTGCGTTCCCCCCATAACATATGTATTTGCACTTTTCCTTTGTGTATCTACCTAACCAGCTTTTTCTTGTTTGTGAACCTGATCAACTTTAATCAGCGAGATAGTCGGCGGAGGCAGTAAACTTTGAATTACCATCCTATCCAAGCAGTTTCCACTGACAGCCAACAGCCAGCGTGACCGTATATTATAGTACGCAAACAGACGCGCATCGTCACGTCCGCCGTGACAGAAAAAACGGAGCGTAGCGAGCAAAGATCACGATTGAAGGTACTCCTAATCAAATTGTTAATTACAGTAAGACTCGGGCCCATCGCTGTGTCTGTCTGTGCATGCTTTTGGTCGGCAAAGTGTACTGCGTTGCCTTGCATCAAAGATACAGAGAGGGAAGGGAGGGAGTGGAGGAGCGCTGGAGTGGGGGGGGGGGACGAGAGAGAGAGAGAGAGAGAGAGAGGAGAGAGAGAGAGAGAGAGAGAGAGAGAGAGAGAGAGAGAGACAGACAGACAGACAGACAGACAGACAGACAGACAGACAGACAGAGACAGACAGAGACAGACAGAGACAGAGACAGACAGAGACAGACAGACAGACAGACAGACAGACAGACAGACAGATAGAGACAGACAGAGAGGGGGCGACAGAGAGGGGGCGACAGAGAGAACACAACAGACAGACTGACAGAGACAAAGAGAGAGAGAAGGAGGGAGGGGGGGGTGAGAGATGGAGAGAGAGGAGGGAAGAGGGGGAAGAGATGGGAAGATAGAGAGAGACAGACACTGAGGTAGAGAGCGAGAGAGAGAGAGAGAGAGAGAGAGAGAGAGAGAGAGAGAGAGAGAGAGAGAGAGAGCAGCTGGAAGATGACACAGATTCACTGACGCACGCTGTGTACCACCACAATATGTCAGACCTACAGCAGCGTCGCCTTGTTTGGCCTTGGCTGATTTAGTTCAGCGGTGTTGCATTGAGTTGTTTTACGCTTTCTCGCTTGACTATTTTCACGGTTGTATCGCTCATAAAACCGGAAGACTCGTTCAACCCACTGTTCAAAGCAGTTCTTTATTCGGTGTCACGAGTCAGGATACTTGTGAATATATAATACGTTCGTATATATATTTTCCAAAAAGTAGCCAGGCGGGTATGCTACACATGGAGACATGGAGGTATTCAGACAGGAATGCTGCGCTCGAACCTTTGCTGCTATTGCTATCAACACCATTTGGTGGGCACCTACACCAATAATTACTACAGTAAACATGAGAAATATATATATGTATATATATAAATTAAGAAGGGAAAGGAGAAGGAAATGCTCAAAACAGGCTCCATGTAAAAGTCATAAAACTCTTCTCGGAGGCTGAATTTTAAATCTTTATGTGTATGTCTCTTTTTGTCAACCAGTCTTGCTAGATCTCTCTGTCTGTCTGTCTCTCTCTGTCACGTATACATTTTCACTCATTCATTCATATATATATATGCATATAAATGATGCTTTATAAATTATTTTTATTCAGCAGTAGATCAGCAAGATGTAGTTGTTGACAGGTTTTGACTGACCCTAAACTACAATCCTTGTAAAATAAATTTTTCCAGTTCGAGTTCTCTTACCCCCCCCCCCCCCCCCACTCTCTCGGTTGAGACTGCATTAATCCACTGCAGATTTGGCTGAAAATGTCACTGAATGTACATTTTGGGCTCTGTAAGTCTCTTGTTCCTCTACTGAAAGGGGCCGTTGGCCTACTGAATTAAATACCTCTCTCTCTCTCTCTCTCTCTCTCTCTCTCTCTCTCTCTCTCTCTCTCTCTGAGGTGTTCGCAGTTTCTTGATACGGGCAAACACAGCAGTAAGAGCGGGGTTAGCTGCTAAATGTTTGCCTCAACTGGCCAGCAAGTCGGACGTGTTTGGCATCCTGTCGGCGACAGATAGTTGTGCAAACACTGTTCCATTTACTTTTTCCTCCCACAGCTTGTCCAACACCGCAGGCTCACACATCAAACAGCCAGGTAACTAGTTCTCTCTTACTGACACTGAAGATTTTTTCTTTCTTTCTATCTCCTCCCCCCCCCCCTCCCATCTCTCTCTCTCTCTATCTCTCTCCCTCCCCCTCTCTCTCTCGTATTTAATTGCTTTAGCTTTTCGTTCCTTGTTTCTCTGGCGTCGTGACCTACGATTACATGTACGAACTTTATTTTTACATAGAACTGTTACTGCCCTTATGAAAAGCCGAAGGAGGTTTGGGAGAGGCATGCATATTATGTAGATAGATAGTTATTGGATGTTAACGCCCTGTCAACCGCACTCATCTCAAGGCGACGCATGTAATTATAAAGACAGGGAGACAGAGAGGAAGGTGGGTCGGGGGGGGGGGGGGGGGGGGGTGGGGAGGCAGGAGAGAGAGAGAGAGAGGGAAGAGAGGAGGGGGGGGGGGTCGAGGAGCATGGGAAACAAGAACATTAAAACTGTATCAAGGGTCAGTGTCTTGCATGAACAAGACCTCACTTTTCTCTCTCTCTCTCTCTCTCTCTCTCTCTCTCTCTCTCTCTCTCTCTCTCTCTCTCTCTCTCTCAAAAGTCTACTCTGTTTTGCTGTTTAGTCAAAGCCCCTTGTTTCCTGTTTGTCTTGCTTCCAAAGCCACGCACACTGCATAGTGCATGCAGGCACAGATTTGAATAAGATTAGGCCTCTACTGTGCATGCAGGTAAGCGTTTTTTGTCTTGTTTCCAAAGCCATGCATACTGCATGCATGCACGGAGTTCGATAAGATTACACCCCTGCTGTATGAAGGTAGACGTTTCTGAAAGGTGGAGTTGAAAACCCACTGAAATGCCCAATGACCTCTCGTCACCCTCTGACTCAGTGACAGGTGGGCTTCAGCCAATCAATACTGACCTGCATACAATCCGCACCCTCCCCCCCCCCTCCCCCACTCCCTTGAATATGAAGCCTGCAGGCTGTTCAGAGTACCATTGTAAGGTAAACAAAGCACGTGCCCGTGATGTATTCCAAAACTATGATCCAGCGCCTTGGGCCTGTGCAGTTCGAAGAATGAGTTCGAACACACGTAATGTTCTTTAGGGCCCCGCTTGTCGAAGTGGGCGGAGCTAATCGGGCTAAAAGCGAGAGGTCAAAATTAATGCTCTGTGTCATAGTTCAGGAGCTGTGTGAGAGTCGAGGTGGCCGTCCTGGGCTGTCCGTTCTAACGAGCCTTCTGGTTTCCGTGGACGTAAAGCTATATTGAACCATGATTCGGCATTGGTCTCAGCTTGTCCCTAATATGTTAGCCGACATCCGAGGACATTAAGCAACACAACTGAACTGAAATGAACTTAATGCTCTGCAGAATTAATGTTTCATAGTTCAGGAGCTGTGTGAGAGTCGAGGCGGCCGTCCTGGGCTGTCCGTCCTAACGAGCCTCGTGGTTTCCGTGGACGTAAAGCAATACTGAACCATGCTCACGCATTGGTCTCAGCTTGTCCTTAATATGTCAACCGACATCCGAGGACATTAAGCATCATCTGAAGGAACGAATTAATGTTACTGACAGAGCCCAGGAGCTTTGTGAAAGTCGAGGTTGCCGTCCTGGGCTCCCCCGACCCTAACAGTCCTTAATATGGTCTCTGTGGACGTAAAGCAACATTGAACTTGAACATGTTACTGACATGCCGAAAGGGTAAAACCACGGACCAATCGTTCCTTTCTTCCTGGAAAAATACCCGTAAACGTGGGGATCCAGAGTCCGAAGCGGTTGCTTGTTGCTTTACGTAATTTATCTAAACTTTTTTATTCTCTTCCTTTCCGCAAAACCGTCTTTTTCTTTCCTTCCCTTTCTTTTTAAACCATTTTTTAAATTTAAACCCATGTGGGGAAACCCTCTTTGGCTCTTTTCGTTTTTCCCCTGTTTTCAATGGGCCTTTTTTAGCGATAACTCCAATTACCACAAATATAATGACCCCTAGCCAGCCCGCATGTTTCTAAGCTTCTATGAAGACAAGACGAGATTTCTCTACTTTCGCGTTCAATGTTGCTTTACGTCCACAGAGACCGTACGGACTGTTAGGGACGAAGAACCCAGGACATTCACCTCGACTTTCACGCAGCTCCTGAGCTCTGTGATTTTTCTGTTCAATGTTGCATTACGTCCACAGAGACCATAAGGACTTTTAGGGACAGGGAGCCCAGGACGTCCGCGTCTTCTTTCACACAGCTACTGAACTCTGCGATTCTTCTAGTAAGTAAGTAAACATGGTGCTTAACGTCCACAGAAACCGTACGGCTTATTAGGGACGGAGAGAAAGGGGGGGGGGGGGGGGGGGGTGGTAGGGGTATGGGGGGTGGGGGGGGAGAGGGAGATTATATACCTATCGCTACACTGTCACCACCAGAATGACTTTTGGGATTAGATGGGCAGCGATGAAAGCCATTTTTAAAGTTTCAGTAGGGAAATGGAAAGGACAAGTCACAAGACAGTGTCCACAACCCAACCTTTTTTGAAGAGAAAGGAGAGCCGAAGCGGTATCGAACCGAGGTCCTTCCGCTTACCAGCCTAACGCCTTACCGCTAGGCCAAACCGGTTCACACGATTCTTCCAAAGCTAAAAGTGATACATGTAGACATTATATCCAATGCAAGCGTGAT
>JABMCL010002484.1:1450000-1457500 GCA_018857735.1 Alviniconcha marisindica
GCCGCGCGACGGCCACACGGAGCATTATCATAATCAGGCATCTTAATTCACACACGCTCATCAAATAACCAAACAGCACATTCCAAGATGATCGTCCTGAGGTGGCTCTGTGTGTCGTTGGCAGAACCTTACAATAACCCAATTACTCTAACCCAAGACGACGTGTGTGTGTAAGTAAGTAAACATGGTGCTCAACGACCACAGAAACCATATGGCTTATTAGGGACGGGGGCAAGGGGGAAGGGAAGGGAGTGTGGAGGTGGGGGAAGAAGGAGATTATATATCTATCGCCACACTGTCACCACCAGAATGGCTCCCGCATTAAGATGGGCAGCGATGTGAGCCATTTTAATGTTTCATTAATTGTGAGGGGCAAAGTCACAAGACAGCATCCACAGATCACAACTTTTGAAGGAAAAGGAGAGCCGAAGCGGGTTCGAACCGAGGTCCCTCTGCTTACCAGCCTAACGCCTTACCGGTAGGCCAAACCGGCTCACGTGTGTGTGTGTGTGTGTGTGTGTGTGTGTGTGTGTGTGTGTGTGTGTGTGTGTGTGTGTGTGTGTGTGTGTGTGTGTGTGTGTGTGTGTGTGTGTGTGTGTGTGTGTGTTTGTGTGTGTGTTTGTGTGTGAATGAATTAGAATAGTGTTTGTTCGTCCTGATGTGGTTCTTAAGTGTTCAAACAACATCGCATATTTCTTGAAGCTTTGAGCTTTCAGTCTCATACGAAAGAAGCAGAAAGAAAGAGCTAAAGAAAGAAAGCGAAATGGAAAGAACGAAAGAATAGTTAGTTCTTGGATTTCATCGTCCTATTAACCTGACACAGTGACAGGGTCTCCTCGTGACGAATAAACATATTTTTTAAACAACACCTTAAGCACCACAGCAGGACGAACAAACACAATTAAAGCAAACTTTAAGCTCCACATCTGGAGGAACAAACACTATTTACAATCACATTTTTTAAAACCACACCAGGACGAACAAACACTATTTTAAATCACTCATTTAAAACCACATCAGGATGATCAAACATTATTCTACATCACACACTTAATAACACATCGGGACGAACAAACGCTATTTTACATCACACACTTAACAAACACACCAGGACGAACAACCACTATTCTAAATCAAACACTTAAGAAACACACCGAGACGAAAAAACTGACACACTTAAGAACTACACCAGGACGAACACACTATTCTAAATCACACATTTAAGAACCACTTCAGGCCGAACAAACACTGTTCTAAATTACACACTTAAGAACCACATCAGGACGAACAAACACTATTCCAGCTTAAGAACTACATCAGGCCGAACAAATAGCATTCTAAAACACACACTTAACAGTTACACCAGGACGAACAAACACTTACCTAAATCAAACACTTAAGAACAACACCAGGACGAAAAGACACCATTCCAAATCACACACTTAAGAACCACATCAGGACGAAAAGACACCATTCAAAACCACAAACTTAAGAACCATATCAGGCAGAACAAACACTACACCAAATCACATATTTAAGAACCATATCAGGACGGCCAAACACTATTTAAAATCACATTTTCAAAAACCACACCAGAACGAACAAACACAGTCTCAAATCACACAGTACAGTGTCATCCTCCTACCAACAACACGAGTTCAGTATGACAGCAAAACCTTCCGTATCCTAATTTCCAAGACGTCAGACCTTTTGACCAGAAGTCAACCATGTGTAAAATCCCATATGCATTTTGCCCCACACAATACGGCAAACCGTTGAAGCAAGATCCTGTAGAGGGCATCGTTATATCACTGCATTAAAAGAAAAAAAGAAAGAAAAAAGAATCCAACCCACATACTCTTAAGTTACATTTCGCTGACACTGAAGCCACATATATATACTATTGTGTGCGCCGAGGCATTAAACACACACACACACACACACACACACACACACACACACACACACACACACACACACACACACACACACACACACACCACGCACACACGCAACACAAATCCAATAGGCATTGAGATCTCTGCTTTAAAAAAAGAGAGGATTTTGTTACAAGTCTATTTCGTGTCTCCCATGCAGAGAAGTACACATATCTTTCGCGACTGTTGATTTATTGCCACTTGAAGAGATATAATGGCTTGTTTTTATTGCAGGTAATAAATGTGCAAGGTCTCTCCTCCAGACAGGATTTTAGTCATATTTTTTCCAACAGAAAAAGAAGAAAAGAAAAGAAAAAAAGAAGCAGCGGAATACTGGTAAATATAGTGACTGACTGGGATTAGCTGATGAATCACACACACACACACACACACACACACACACACACACACACACACACACACACACACACACACACACATACAAGCTGATAGTCCGTGACACGTGAGCATGGACAACTTTGTAACGTTAAAGACTAAAGCTGATCTCTTTAGGAAACAACCAGAACAAAAAGCTACAATAACAAAACACCTGCTAGGGTGGTCCTGTTGCCGCTTTCGGGAAACACAGTAGCTGAGCTGTGTACACACACAGGTATAACACCGTGCATGTGAACCAGAACAGCCGCAGACCTGCTGACTTTCCAAACGGCTTAAACAAACCGAGATTATCACGGGCGTACGAGCGGACATGCATGTACGTAAGCACGCTGCGGACGCCTTTTTCAATGGCAGCATCGCAGCCTGTACCTGGCGTGCAGCCGTACCGTACCTGTTCAGGTCTGCCATCGTTCACCACCTTTCAATTCCGGATCGTCTAGCTGTCACTCAGTGCAAGGCTTTTAACACTCTTTAACGCCTCCTCTCTTCCCCTGCTCTCTTTTCAACCTTAGGTGTCATTTACTTTGCAGACAGTCGACTTGATGTCCTCTTGCATAAACGCATTATATTCCAGTTTTTGAAACCCGTGCTCTAACACCCCAAAGCGTCGCGAAGTCATATCCGCAAGGGTACACGAGAACCTGTTGTATGCTTGTAAAAACACGTAGGACATAATTATATGTATGTATGTATGTACGTGTTATGCAAAAGGTTTAGAAATGCGAAGAAAGTCACAACCGGAGGTTCGATAATTCAAAACTTTTATTCCGTAGTCATTATTATGGAGCGGAGATAGCTCAATGGTAGAGCGACGAACTCGTGATCGAAAGGTCTCGGATTCGAGTCCCGGCAGAAGCGGCGGGAGGATTTTCTTCTCCGGGGTCAACGTTTTGCGCTGACTCTTATTTCGGTATCCGTTCCACCCCCGTGTTACCGCAGTGGCACGTAAACGATCCCTGTTATTCTGTCCAAAGCGTCGATGGCAATTAAGTTACAGCTAAATACGCATGCACCCTTCGTATGTAGCTTCGAATACAGTGACATTGTAAAGTGGTGCGTGGTTGTATGGTGTACACCGAACTTGCACCGAGACGGCAGCAGTTTTACGTGGCACCAGCCGTGTAACAACTAAACAGCGCTGCAACCACTTTGGTGGACATTCAGAACGCGCTGTGTAAAGCTGCAGCAACTCATTAAGAGTCGCATACGACTAGAGCGCAGTGGGTCTGCTCAGAAGCAGAGAATAGCGCTATAGTTGCCATTGTGAAGCGCTTAGGGCTCATTTCGACAAGTATTCACATACAATTAAAATTAAATGAATTATGGAGTGATTGTACGATTGTGACTGAAACGGAACAGGGCGGCTGTCAGCAAACAGGTCCATGTGTGAGGTTTAATTAACTCTCCAATAGATATAACACGACGCGGTCGTAGCAGTCGTGCATAATGCAGGATTAATGACACCTGGGTCAAGTATCAAAGTAATTACTCCTATCTTCTCATCTGAAAAGAGAAATGTCCGGGTACCTCTGTCCGGCGCTTGGAATAGTTATGACAACCTAACAGAGACCTAATTTACACATGTGTGTGTGTCACATTACAAAAGTGACAGAAAAAGAAGAAGAAGGAAAAGAAAAGAAAAAAGTGGGTGGGTGGGGTGGGGGTGGGGGTACTGCGATAAGCCGTGCTGCGATAATTAAGTGTAGGATTCAGGAATCCCGCGTGCAATAAAAGAAACGGAATCTTGATTCGTTGACAGGAAAGTTCCACGCCCGTAATAAAAGCCCAGGTAAATGAACTGTCACCAGCAGTTTAGCCAGCAGTATTATACATGTGTGTGCTGGTACAAGGCGCAGAGAACCCAGGAGCTGTGTGAACAGGGAGGTGGGCCTGTATGGGTTCTCATTTCCTGTCCCATTCTTCCCCAGTCCCCTAATCAGCCATACGGTTTCTGTGGACGTAAAGCACCACAGAAGAAGAAAAGAAGTAGATAAGGTGCATCAGGGGCAGGGGTAGCTCCAGGGTTCCAGGCGAGATCAAAAGATCAAGAGATCTTAGAGGAGGGAGGTGGAGCTGGACCCTCAACTTAGCCCAGAAGAGATCATGAGTAGGGAGGTGGAGCTGGGCTAAGAAAGCTGGACTTCCTTTGCTTGAGTTGTCCAAGTTGTTCGTCAACAGCAGTGCAACGGACATTGTCTTTGTGACTCTGGCCAAGCAAGCAGTTGAAACAGCAATTGCGCAGTGCACAAGTCGCTGGGCGATGGCGAGGGACACCGCCTAACACTTCCATCATTCTGGCGGCGGTTCACGGTCTCTCCTTTTTCAGGGCGCTTTCCGCGGTCGAGCCTTCACTCTGTCGTCCCCTTCCCACTCTGTCCCCGTCCCTAATAGGCCATCTCGCCTCCGTGGGCGTAAAGCACCAAGAAAGAAAAGGGGGTAGCTCAGTGGGTAGAGCGTCCGACTGAAACGCTAAGCGCATTATACTGACTGATTCGAGTCCCCGGTGCGGCAAGGGATTTTTCTCCCAGTCCGCTTCCAGTGCAGACTCTCTTACGGTGTCCGTACAGCCCCCGTGTGCAATCGCATGCATCAACATATGTGTGCATGTTAAAAATCCCAAACACTGGCAGCCATACCATTGTCTGGACACACGACAATACTACACACATTGGCAGGAATGGGTAGCGTTGCTTTTGCGGCTGCTACGCCCTACGCAGGTAAGGCGACACGAATTTCCCGCAAGCGACAATGCAGTACTAAACGCACGAACACACACACACACACACACACACACACACACAGTCACACACACACACAAAGTCACACACACACACACACACACACACACACACACACACACACACACACACACACACACACACACACACACACACACACACACACACACACACACACACACACACACACACACACACACACCAGTAATGAAAATCAGCAGGGTGTTTATACTTAATTTAATTTTCTAAAAGGACCATTAAGTAAGCCTCAAACAGCGGCAGGATTTGAACGAGCACGCGTTCAGGCGTCGATAATGAATGAATGATTGCTGGTCTGTGGTTCAGTCGTCTTTTCTTCTTCTTCTTCTCCTCCTCCTTCTAATTGCGCCTGTCGGTTCTTAAAAGAGAGAACTTGTTGCTGAGTGAAGAAGTGTTTGCCTGAATGTGTTATAGGACTCGGGGGTGCGGGGGGGGGGGGGGGGGGGGGAGGGGGGGGGGGGAGACTTGGGCGAGAGGTGAGGGGCGTTGAAATGTACAAACCTTTCGGTTGATATCGACTGTGACTGGAGATAACAAAACCAGTTTACTACACTGATGTCTGATGTGTGTGTGTGTGTGTGTGTGTGTGTGTGTGTGTGTGTGTGTGTGTGTGTGTGTGTGTGTGTGTGTGTGTGTGTGTGTGTGAGAGAGAGAGAGAGAGAGAGAGAGACAGAGACAGAGACAGAGAGAGAGAGACAGAGAGAGAGAGACAGAGAGAGAGAGACAGAGACAGACAGACAGAGACAGAGACAGACAGACAGACACACACACACACACACACACACACACACACACACACACACACACACACACACACACACAGGCAGGCTGAAACAGAGAGACAGAAAGAGACAGAGAGTGACAGAGACACAGAGAGAGTGACTCACAATAAAACAACTAAAAAAAAAACGAAGGTAGGCTAGGCCTACCTGCCCAAGGCAGTCCGGCAATGAAGTTAATGTCAAGCCAAGACCGACTGTGTTAAATATTTAACGGTGAAAATAACGGTATTTTCATCAAGCCTACATGCATATGCTCCACGACGATCACAAAACGCTGAGTAACACACAGCGTACGGCGGGCTCAGTGAGTTTAATCCAGGCTTTAGCGCAGCCTGACGCTGCATCCAATGTGTCGATTGTCCTGACACAATCAAAACGTCAGAAAACGAGAAAGAGCAACTGGAAAAAAATCACAATTTTCAAGGCGGACGGAGAGGAGTGGGTGGGGTTGGGGGTGGAGAGGAGTGGGTGAAGCTGGGGGTGGAGCGGGGGGTGGGGGGTGGGGTGGGGGGGAGGGTCGGGGAAAGGAAGGATACCCCCCCCCCCTCCAACACAAAGCCACAAGAAAAAGACAAGAAAAAGAAAAAGACAAAAAATGACAACACAACGCTATAAGAAAAGCATTTACTTGAATTTCGGTGTAGAACAATAAGACTAAATAAAACAAAATGAATTATCTCTGTCTCTGTCTCTGTTTCTGTCTGTCTGCCTGCCTGCCTGTCTGTCTGTCTCTCTCGTATATATATATATATATATATATATATATATATATATATATATAAAGGGGGAGGGGATGTGACACTTTTCATACAGTTTATAATAAACAGCTGAATGGAGCTCTGTCACTCTGTTTTACGAAACGCAGAAATTCATTATGAACTCCCTCTGGTACTTGCGAAATCGGACCCACTACACAGCCTGTCTGTCTGTCTGTCGTCTGACTGACTGTGTGTGTGTGTGTGTGTGTGTGTGTGTGTGTGTGTGTGTGTGTGTGTGTGTGTGTGTGTGTGTGTCTGTCTGTCTGTCTGTCTGTCTGTGTATCTGTCTGTCTGTCTGTCTGTCTGCCTCTCTCTCTCTCTTTATCTGTAAAAAGGTACACCGCCATCGAAGATTTCCAAACGAAGCGTTTCCTTTTCACAATGACAGCTCATGATTAAATACGGGAGTTTAGAACTCATCGTTCAACTGTCTTATTATTGCGGTAGAATTTGCAATATCACACTATACATAAAGTTTGGCACACCGCACGGCCGTGACATTTTTCGAACTATTAAGTCTCAAGCTTGCTGCAGATAACACCGCTCCGGGAATGCTTTGACTTTAAAAACAAGGCAAGAGAACACGGTGGATGACATAATATACTACAAGTCCTTCCTGTCCCCTGTGTGTGTATATATATATATATAATACGCATGAAAAAAGACCACATACCCACACGTTAAAGATTCTGTAGCCCATGCCAGAGTTCGGTGGATCATGGCAACAATCAAACTAACCCAGCATGCACTGAAAGTGTCAGTCTTCAAAATGCTGAAACTGGACACTATACGGAAGAAGAAGAGGACGACGGCGATGAAAATGAAAAAGAGGAAGAGGAGGAGGATG
>JABMCL010002484.1:1462500-1467500 GCA_018857735.1 Alviniconcha marisindica
GGTCTGTGGACACTGTCTTGTGACTTTGTCCCTCACAATTATGAAACATTAAAATGGCTCTCATCGCTGCCCATCTTAATGCAGGTCATTCTGGTGGTAACAATGTAGCGATAGGTATAATTATACTCTCCCTCTTCTCCCACCTTCATACCCCCCCCCCCCCTCCCATGCAGAAGTCATTCTGGTGGTGACAGTGTAGCAATAGGTATATAATCTCCCTCTGCCCCCACCTCCATACCCCTCCCTTCCTTCTCCCTGTCCCTAATAAGCCTTATGGATTCTGTGGACGTTAAGCACCATGTTTACTTTAAAGCCCGAACAAAAGAAAAACCAATGCAAAGCAACAAACTAAGCAGCGACGACATTTAGTAACAATAATGTAACCGAGTGCATCTGCACATAGTGTTTGTGTTGTTGTATTCTGTAAGTCATTTTGTCTGTTCGGTTCGGTTGTGTTGCTTAATGTCCTCGGATGTCGGTTGACATATTAGGGACAAGCTGAGACCGATGCCGAAGCATGGTTCAATATTGGTCGGTTCAGGCGGGGTTGTTAACTCCCTTGACTTTTTATCCGGCATCGCTTAAGTCCCTTGGCTACTTTTACTACCGGTGCGTACTTACTTCACAAGGGAAGGCGGTGACAGTGAATTAGTGAATTTTACACTGCCAACTTCAAAGACAATTTCGGATGCCCGTTGTCAAAATGTGTCTGGCAACAAAATAATCTCGTGGAAACTCTAATTGTCACCTGTGACGTAGGTAAAACGTTTATATTTCTGTAGGCCTGCTGATCAGTTTCAGCGCACAGTTGGATCAACAATTTAACGCACTTCATTCTGTGTGTTACTTTGATCTTTTACGTACAAATCTAGTCCGGGGCCTTTGAGAGGATTTAAAGAAAACGGCTTTTTTCTTAATTGGAAATGCAGCCTTGCACACCGTGAATATTTGGAATGGAGATTTGTGTAGGGTGCTATAATTATATGAATGTAAGTTGTTTACCTCTCGGACTCTGATTCGTGAGCAGTCCGTGAGCAGTGTTCAGAAGTTGGGTCCTGTTCCCGTGGGGACGGTGACCACCAATCTCTAATCCTCTTCACTTTGAGGAACAGGGGTGTCTATCTTCCGTGGCAAAAGAGGCCGAGAAGACGGGAGTAGAGGATATTGGGTGGCAAGGGGTTGGAGATAGAGTTAAGGGAAGGGGCTAGGTAAAATGGGGGGGGAGGTAGGGGCAGGAAGACTAGGTGGGCAGGAAAGGGGGCTAAGTAACATGGGGGTAGGGACAGGGAAGGGGGGGGCAGGAAAGGAGCTAGGTAACATGGGGGGAGAAGGGGGGGGGGGGGGGGGGGGGGCTAGGTACGTAGGGCGGAAGGGGGGAGGCAGGAAAGGAGCAGGTAACTGGGGAGGGGCAGGAGGGGGGGTGTGGGAGGGGAGGAAAGGGCTAGGTAACATGGGGTAGGGAGAGGAAGGAGGGGGGGAGAGGGGTGGGGAGGCAGTGAAGGAGTCTAGCAACTGAGGGGGACAGGAAGGTGTCGCGGGAGGGGGAGAGGTGTGGGGAGGCATGAATGAGAGGTACTGGGTAGGGGACAGGGAAAAGGGAGAGGGGGAGGTGTGGGGGGTGAGGAAGGGACTAGATGGGGAGGGACAGGGGAGCAGGGGTGGGGGAGGGCAGGAGGGCTAGAACATGGGGAGGACAGGAGAGGGCAGGGGGGGTGGGGGAGGTTGTGGGGAGAGTGGAGGGCGGAAAGGGGGCTAGGTAACATGGGGGTAGGGTGACAGGGGAAGGGAGCATGGGGGGGGGAGGATTGGAGGTAGGAAAGGGCTGGTAAAGGGGGTAGGGGACAGGGAGGGAGCAGGGGGGGGGGGGGTGGAGGGGGAAGGGGCTAGGTAACTGGGGTGGGGGGGGGAGGGGGGGGGGAGAGGGTGTGGGGGGGGGAGAGGGTGTGGGGAGGAGGGAAGGGGGGGTGAATTGGGATGGGGGGGGGGGGGGGCGGCGCCTAGGTGTCAGGCTTTACCCCGTAAGGTGTCTGGCTTTAAATAGAGAAGAAAATACGTTAACGAACGATGACAGGAATTAACTTTGACCTGCTTAGCTTTCATTGTCTTATTGGGCGGTTCAGGCGCGTTGTTAATTCCCCTGACTTTTGCCCGGCATCGTTAAGTCCTTTGGCTGATTTTACTTGGTGCGTACTTTCTTCACAATGGAAGGCGGTGACAGTGAATCAAGTTTACACGCCAACTTCAAAGACTTTTTTGGAGGCCCTTTCAAAATGTGTCTGGCAACAAGCAATAACTTGTTGCTCGTGCTATAGGATGCCCCAAAACGATTTATTTTCCACGAACTCGCTATCTTCTGGTCAGCCAAAAAACAAAAAACAAAAAAACAAAAAACGACTCAAAGACACTTTTTTTCCACGCTAAAAATACAAAGAAAAAAGAAAGGAAAGCAACCAGCAACGACAGCTGTGTTGTTCCCAAATCCTCCCAAACCCAAAAACACACACAAAACACACACACACCACACCACACGCACGCACACACACACACACACACACACACACACACACACACACAAACAATAACAAAAACAACAACAACAACAAACAAACAAGCAAAAAATAAAATAAATTTGAGGGGTAATGCCAAAATGAATAAGCAACAGGTCGAGCGAAAGATGCGCCAAAATGCTGGTAGTCATTGTTGTCGGTGTTTTCCGCTTGAGGTGTCTAAACGTGGACGTAGTTTATTATTTTATTTAGCATTATATACTTATTTAGCATTCTGTACAGCGCGCCGTGCTCTAGTTTTATGTGAGGGGCGCGCTCTTTATAAATTCCCTGCCTCGGGAAATTAGACACATTCGGTCAACCCCTGCATATAAAATCGCTATGAAGACTCATCCGTTTGAAACCTGCTACTGTTTGCAAATGCTTTAACAACCTCCAGCCCCACCCCCCACCCCCCTCCCCCAACTTGTTCCACCCCCCCCATCCCCCCCCCCCTCCACCCCCCCCCTACTCATCCCCCCCCCCCTCCTTTTCCCCTCTCCCCCCTCATCCCCTTCCCTACTATCTCCCCTCCCCTACTCATCCCCCCCTACTCTTCCCCCTCCCCCTACTCTCCACCCCCCTACTCTTTCCCCCTCCCCTCTCATCCCCCCCCACTCTTCCCCCTCCCCTTACTCATCCCCCCCTCTACTCTTTCCCCCTCCCCCACTCATCCACCCCCTACTCTTTCCCCCCCCCCCACTCATCCACCCCCCCTACTCTTTCCCCCCCCCTTTTCTCATTCCCCCCCTCTACTCTTTCCCCCCCCCCTTATCATCCACCCCCCTACTCTTTTCCCCCCCCCCTTTTATCCACCTTCCCCCCCTACTCATCCACCCCTCTCTCTTTCCCCCCCCCCTTTCTCATCCACCCCCTCTACTCTTCCCCCTCCCCTTACTCATCCACCCCCTCTACTCTTCCCCCTCCCCTTACTCATCCACCCCCTCTACTCTTCCCCCTCCCCTTACTCATCCACCCCCTCTACTCTTCCCCCTCCCCTTACTCATCCACCCCCTCTACTCTTCCCCCTCCCCTACTCATCCACCCCCTCTACTCTTCCCCCTCCCCTTACTCATCCACCCCCTCTACTCTTCCCCCTCCCCTACTCATCCACCCCCTCACTCTTCCCCTCCCCTACTCATCCTCCCCCTCTACTCTTCCCCCTCCCCTACTCATCCACCCCCTCTACTCTTCCCCCTCCCCTTACTCATCCACCCCCTCTACTCTTCCCCCTCCCCTTACTCATCCACCCCCTCTACTCTTCCCCCTCCCCTTACTCATCCACCCCCTCTACTCTTCCCCCTCCCCTTACTCATCCACCCCCTCTACTCTTCCCCCTCCCCTACTCATCCACCCCCTCTACTCTTCCCCCTCCCCTTACTCATCCACCCCCCCTCTCCCCACTCATACACCCTCTCAGCACTCTCTATCCGCCACTAGTTTTGTTTTACTGCTGCATTTTTGAACAGTTCTATTCTTCTGTTCTTTTGAAGACTCCAAGTGCTTTTTTTGTGTGCGTGGAAATTGCAACCCTAACCTGAAAGCCAAACCGCACCAAAAAAAACTTGGCTTTAACGCTGATGCACAATCCTGATGCGGAAATGTTTATGGAAACAGAAGAAATTACCACTTTTTCGGGTAAAAGATCAGTTTGAAGAAAGCTTCATTGATAGAAACAAGAGAAACGATCAATTCTCGTGAAAAAGGATCAGTTTGTAAATTTCATTGATTTACAGAAAAGAAGAAGAAGAACAACAACAAAAGCAACAAGAGCAGCAACAACAGACCCCACCACACACACACAAAGCACACACACACACACACACACACACACACACACACACACACACACACACACACACACACACACACACACTCACACACACACAAAAAAGAAAAGGCACACACACACAAAACACCTCTCGTGCAGAAATCAGCAAATCTGATCCTCGTCAGCCTTCAAACTAATCCCATAAAAATAAAAAATTCAAACCGCTTAAAACCCACAGCTCGTCTCTTAGCAACTAAAAGCAAAATGCGAATTGGATGCCTGCAATTCCACCCGGCTGTTATCAGAGACTCAAAGACTGTTTCAAAGGCGACGGTCGGGAAACTTCTGAGAGACGGAGTGGAGCACATATGGGCTTTTCCGAGCGCATAGATACTATCTTGAACTGAACTGAACTGAACAAAGACTTCGAAACAACACACAGGCAGCTAGCTATATGCAAATGAGCCTTTTACAGCTACCACTGTAACGTGCGCGTATGGCCTGTGTCCGGAGCGCATATGGGCTTTTCCGAGCGCCTAGATACCATCTTGAACTGAACTGAACCGAACCGAACTGAACAAAGACTCCGAAACAACACACAGGCAGTAACAGCTATACGCGAACGAGCCTACCACTGTAACGTACGCGTGTGACCTAGCTAGCTGTGCCCCTATACCGCGGAT
>JABMCL010002484.1:1475000-1477500 GCA_018857735.1 Alviniconcha marisindica
GTCTGTCTGTCTGTCTGTCCGTCGCTTTCTGCCGCTGTCTGTTTGTCCGTGTAGCTTTGTGTCTGTCTGTCTGTCTCTCCGTTACACACACTCTCTCTCTCTAAAACAGCCCACCCCAAACAACAACAACAACAAGAAAACAACAACAACAACAAACAAACAAACAAACAACAATAACAACAAACAACAGCAACAACAACAATCAGACAAACAAACAGCAAACCTAACCAACCAACCAACCAACCAACCAACCAACCAGTCAAACAACAAAACCAACAAAAAAACAACAACCCTACTTTCAACCCGAAGATAACAACTTCAAAAGATTCAAACCTATGCAAAAAGGCACTTCGACTTCAGTCACGTATCCGGTTACTTAAACACACACACACACAAGTTAAACGTTCAACCCTACACCTAATGGTTCCAGCAGAAACACACAAAACACTACCTCTACCCAACAGCACAGAACAATGAAAGTCCCGCAACACAGACAGCCTCTGTCATTACCTACACGAATATTTAGCGGAGAGGAAAATCCACCCGTTTAAAAAGCAGGTCAGATATCGATTGAAGTCGACTTTCGGAGAGAAACGGTTAAAAACGGTCTTGTTGCGGCTGTTCCGCGTTCCCTGACGTTCGGTCAATAAACTGTTGTGCTATTTTTGAGTTCGTCTGTACTGTTTGGTGTGGAAGCGAATTCAGGTAGGAGTTGGGGGTGGGGGGAAGAGGGGGAAGGGACGGGGGGGGGGGGGGGGGGGGGGAGAGAGAATGCTAGGGTGGGGGTGTAGAGAGAAGCAGACAGAGAGAGAGAGAGAAAGAACGAGATCATTATTCCTTGTAGGCGGAAAACCGTGTTTGCAAACAAACGCCAGAGTACCGAAAAAAGAAGTTAATTTGTTTGAAATCACACACACACACACACACACACACCACACACACACACACACACACACACACACACACACAACCATGCAACTAACAAACAGAGGTGAAGGTGCATCTTCAAAACGATATAATCTCTATACCTTTCACAAATCCCAAGGGTAGAATTTTGCCTGAAATGCTCGAAACAATTGTTAACAGCTCCCTGTCTGTCTGTTTGTCTGTCCGTCACACACACACACACACACACACACACACACACACACACACACACACACACACACACACACACACACACACGGATCTCAGGAGCTATGTGATGATGATGATGATGATGAAGTGATGCTTAATGTCCTCAGATATCAGTTGACATATTAGGGACAAGTTGTGACCAATGCCGAAGCACGGTTCAATATAGCTTTACGTCCACGGAAACCAGAAGGCTCGTTAGGACGGACAGCCCAGGACGGCCACCTCGACTCTCACACAGCTCCTGAACTATGAGGTGTGTGAAAGTGGAGGTGGCCCTAACAGTCCTTACGGTCTCTGTGGAGACTTCAGCGCTCAGGGGCTGTGTGAAAGTCGAGGTGGCCGTCCTGGGCTCCCAGTCCCTAATAGTCCTTATGGTCTCTGTGGACATAAGTTCTCTGTGAAGCAGCATGAATGATAATGGCCACATACGGGCAAAACGAAGAGCCATACACGTGCCGGTTGACAGACCGTCAAATGTGTCCACACAGTCTGCACCGTGAGTGGTCGCGGTCCGTTGACTCTGATCCGTCACGGCCCATTGACTCCGGTGACAGACAGCTACGTCAGGGATGCGCTACACGTCAACTTGATGGTGGAACTTGATGAGAATTCAATGAGTTACAGGAAAAGTGGGTCTCTGTCTCTGTCTCTCTCTGTCTGTGTAAAGATATCCGTCTTGTTCGCCCTGTTATAACCGTACTGGTTGACTGGGCGTGAAACGCCAAGGTCCCCCCACCTCTCTCTGACCCAAAGAAATCTCTCTCTTCTCTTTCTCTGTGACCCCAGCGAACATTCTCTCTCTCTCTCTCTCTCTCTCTCTCTCTCTCTCTCTCTCTCTCTCTCTCTCTGTGACTGAGCCAAGAAAATCTCGTACTGTCTGTTTGTCTCTGTCTCTCTGTCTTATCTCCCTGCCCCCCCCCCCCCCGCCCCCCCCCCCCCGCCTCTCTGTCCAAGGAAATGTGTGTGTGTGTGTGTGTGTGTGTGTGTGTGTGTGTGTGTGTGTGTGTGTGTGTGTGTGTGTGTGTGTGTGTGTGTGTGTGTGGTGTTGTGTGACCCCAGCGAACATCTCTCTCTCTCTCTACCTGAGCCAAGAAAATTTATGTCTGTCTGTCTGTCAGACTCTCTCTCTCTCCCTCTTTCAAAGTGCTCATGCCCTCCAGCATAAAGCAGCAGGGAGACCATCCACGCAATGCAAAGCGGGCTGGAGGCGAGAGGTTCCAATCCCAGCGTTTTGTGTGGCCATTAAATCAGTAACGACAGTCCTCAAATGGGGGAGGTCCTCGTCGTCCATTGTCACTTTCTCTCAACGTCTTCGGCAGACTAGTGGGAAAACACGTACACGCGCGCGCGCACAGACAGACAG
>JABMCL010002484.1:1482500-1487500 GCA_018857735.1 Alviniconcha marisindica
GGATTTTTTACCGGCCAGACAGAGTTTTCCCCTGCTGAGCTTTCCCCTGCCCAGGTTAAGCCTGAGCGTTTCCCTGGCCAGCGCTAAGACTGAGTTTTTCCCTGGCCATGGCTGACTGAGCTTTTTCCTGGCCAGCGCTAAGACTAAGTTTTTTCCTGGACAGGGCTAAGACTGAGTTTTTTTCCCGGCTAACGCTAAGATTGAGTTTTTCCCTGGCCAGGGCTAAGACAGAGTTTTTCGCTGGCCATGGCTAAGACTGAGTTTTTCCCTGGCCATGGCTAAGACTGAGTTTTTTCCTGGCCATGGCTAAGACTTTTTCCCTGGCCAGGGCTAAGACAGAGTTTTTCCCTGGCCAGGGCTAAGACAGAGTTTTTCCCTGGCCAGGGCTAAGACAGAGTTTTCCCCTGGCCATGGCTAAGACCTTTTCCCTGGCCAGGGCTAAGACAGAGTTTTTCGCTGGCCAGGGCTAAGACAGAGTTTTTCCTGTCTTAGACTGAGTTTTTCCATGGCCATGGCTAAGACTGAGTCTTTCCCTGGACAGGGCTAAGACTGAGTTTTTCCATGGCTAACGCTAAGACCGAGTTTTTTCCTGGCCCTGGCCAGGGCTAAGAGTGAGAAGGGGCTTAGTTCCCGCTGTGGCAAAAAATGACGCTACCTCCAAGGTCAGATTCCATTTCAAGATCGACTTTGCTTCTTCTCTCTCTCTCTCTTTTTTTTTTTTTTTTTTTTTAGCAGAGGGAAGCTGAAATCAATACCACCCGTGTAGCAAGCCGCTCACTGTGGTATTTATCATGATCCATTCAGCCGGCACAGGTCTTTGGAAGTGTATAGGCTTACTGTCTGTCGCCAGGGTCGTGGGAATGAAAATTAAACTAACGTCAGAGAATATAGCATCCTCACGTTATAATAATGATAATGGGGACTTTTGAGGGATTAACGCGTACTGGCCCTATGCAATTATGAATTCTTTAAACGTGGATATATTGACGGCAAAGATTCAATGCTCTGTCTGTCTGTCTGTCTGCCCCCCCCCCCCCCCTCTCTCATACACATATAGACACACACCCACACACACACATACACACCACACACACCCACACACACACACACACACACACACACACACACAAACACACAAATGCAGCAGCAGCAGCAGCACCACCACCACACACACACACACACACACACACACACACACACACACACACACAAATGTAATGGGGCCAGTCATTGCTGCATGCTCGTACAGTCTCACACACACACACACACACACACACACACACACACACACACACACACACACACACACACACACACACAAATGTAATGGGGCCAGTCATTGCTGCATGCTCGTACAGTCTTCAGCTCTCAGTGATGTCGGCAACGGTCCTCGCCCCTCCGCTCCCCCCCTCCCCCTACATCCCCCTCTCCCCCCCCCCCCCAACACACACACACACACACATCCCTCCTCGCCACATATTCCAGTGCACTTCTTCACCCAAGCACACTCATTTCCCCCCAGTACCTGCAGGTCGGAGTAATCCCAGAAAACAATAACAGAGCGGCCTGACATTGGACCCCGATGACAGAACCGAGCCTGCCCGCAAACCCTCCATTTCCGGCGACCATTAGAGTGCCGAGAGACCCGTCTTTGTGCAGGAATCAACCCAAATCGACTTCACGACCTCGGGGAAAATTAGCCCCCAGTCTGTTCGGATTCCTTGCCTGAGTTTGGCTGCTGCCCTGCATTTACTGCCGCAATTAGAGCGAGGACAGTGTCAGTACGAGGATAGGATCAGGGTTGTTACTGCCACAATAATAGCGAGGATAGTGTTAATGCTGTCACTGCCACAATTAGAACGAGAACAGCGTCAGGGCTGTTACTGCCACAGTTAAAACGAGGACAGCGTCAAGGGTGTAACTGCCACAATTAGAACGAGGACAGCGTTACTGCCAAAATTAGAGAGAGGATGGTGTCAGGGCTGTTACTGCCACAA
Source organism: Alviniconcha marisindica (assembly GCA_018857735.1). Lineage (NCBI taxonomy): Eukaryota > Metazoa > Mollusca > Gastropoda > Provannidae > Alviniconcha > Alviniconcha marisindica. The sequence goes on from JABMCL010002484.1 coordinate 1,484,498, forward strand.
TTAGAACGAGGACAGGGTCAGGGTTGTTACTGCCACAATTCGAGCGAAGATAGGGTCAAGGCCATTACTGCCACAATTAGAGTGAGGATAGTATCAGGGCTGTTACTGCCACAATTAGAGCGAGGATAGAGTCAAGGCTGTTCGTTACTGCCACAATTAGAGCGAGGATAGAGTCAAGGCTGTTCGTTACTGCCACAATTAGAGCGAGGATAGAGTCAAGGCTGTTACTGCCACAATTAGAGCGAGGATAGTGTCAGGGCTGTTACTGCCACAATTAGAGCGAGAATAGTGTCAGGGCTGTTACTGCCACAATTAGAGCGAGAATAGTGTCAGGGCTGTTACTGCCACAATTAGAGCGAGAATAGTGTCAGGACTGTTACTGCCATAATTCCAGCGAAGATAGGGTCAGGGCCATTACTGCCACAGTTAGAGCGAGGGTAGAGTCAGAGCTGTTAGTTACTGCCACAATTAGAGCGAAGATAGTGGCAGGACTGTTACTACCACAATTAGAGCGAGAATAGTGTCAGGGCTGTTACTGCCACAGTTAGAGCGAGAATAGGGTCAGGGTTGTTACTGTCACAATTCCAGCGAAGATAGGGTCAGGGCCATTACTGCCACAGTTAGAGCGAGGATCGGGCCAGGGCTGTTAGTTACTGCCACAGTTAGAGTGATAGGGACTGTTACTACCACAATTAGAGCGAGAATAGTGTCAGGGCTGTTACTACCACAATTAGAGCGAGAATAGTGTCAGGGCCGTTACTGACACAATTGGAGCGAGGACAGTGTCAGGGCTGTTAGAGTGAGGATAGTGTCAGGGCTGTTACTGCTACAGTTAGAGCGAGGACAGTGTCAGGGCTATTACTGCTACAGTCAGAGCGAGGACAGTGTCAGGGCTGTCACACAGTGGGACAAAATTACACGGGCAACGGGTAGACGAAAATCTGAGCGCATGTGGTACACATTGTTCGTAGCCCAGATTCCGTGATCCTTGATCCGCGTACCGGGGCAAATCAGTGACTGAGAGAGCGGGAGGAGAAAAAAAGTAGTTCCGTTACCACTACCATTACCACTGTGTTCCTAACCCTCTCTAAAGCGAGAACAAAACGAGACCAGAGTACAGAAGCTTTAAGCGTCACTAATCTCTGTGCAGACAACGGGAAGTCAGTCGATAATTTCGTCACCTGCAGTCAACCGAAGCTCTGATAGTAGCTAGGAAATCGAATTTGTAGCTGGGACGAGCCTTGTCTCAAAGGAAACTAACAGTGGGACAAAACACACACATGGCTAAAAAGAATGCTAATATTAATAGGATAATACGAAACAATTGCAAATTTTTGGGGTGTGTTTTTGCTTTGTTTTTTAACATCCGCCGAAGTGGTGCACTTACAGCGCTTTTTGGTTGTTACGTAGCTGGTGCCACGTGAAACTGCTGCCATTTCGGCGCGTCCTGTCTACACCATACAATCATGCATCATGTCACGTCACTTCGTGAAAAGCCACATACGTAGGGGGAATACATGTTTAGCTGTAACCTGCCACCTGCACTTTTGGCAGAATGGTCGGGACCTTTTACGTGCTACTGCGGTAACATGAGGTGGAGCGGATAACCCCCCCCCCCACCCCCACCCCCCCTCCAAAAAAGAAAAAAAGAAAGAAAAAAAGTCAGCACAGAAAGTTAACCCTGGAGAAGAAATTTCTCCCGCCGCTCCTACCGAGGACTCGAACCCGGGACCTTTTGATCACGAACCAGGTGCTCTAACCACTGAGCTATCCCCGCTCCCCTAATAACAGTAAGGGAAAGTAGCAGACGGACGACGGGCGAAGCAGCTTTATATGGAAGCGAGCCGTTCAATTTCAGCGATGAACACAAAGCAGTTGCCCAGGACTGAGAGGCACTTTACGACCCGAAGCATTAGGTCCCTCCGCCGATATTCCTCCGCGAATGACCCGACCCGAACAGTATTCCCTAAAACCCCCCCCGGCCCATTTAGGGAAGGGGGGGGGGGGGGAAGGTTACGAGACGGGTCGTGGCTTAGAGAGAAAGACAATGCTGTCGGTATCCTCTTTCAGTGTTGGATGGTCCCTATCTTATGTCGCTTTTCTCTCTTTGTTCCAAAGTTTGCCCAATACCCGCCCCCCCCCCAACCCCATCCCAAACAAATATCAGTTGTACAGGAACTTATAAATGGGTGACCACACGGATGTCGGTGCAATACAATACCTCCCTCTCCCCTACCCTCCCCTAAACCCCTCATAAAAAAAAAAAAAGGAAAAAAACTTTGATACCGTTTCCTCACACAAGGGAACTGTATGGATCATTCTCTGTTTATTTATTTCGGCAGTAAACATACATTTCCATCTGAAATTCCACCAGGCAGCCTAGGAAAACACACCCGGTATTCTCAACGAGCAGCCAGCGATAATTATTACGGAAATGAGTGTAGTTGTCGTTCGACCCCACTGTTACAGCTAAGAAGCATTGATCGTTGCTTGTGCACTGTTGTCTGGTTTTTGCGGCTCACCGCGAAAGACTACGGCTGTGTCGCTATACAGAACGGCCGGTGAACTCCGAACACAAACACAAAGAACAGCTGTGAGTAGCTCGTCCCAGAGTTCCGACCCGAAAAGACCAAAGAGACCGTCAGCCACTGCCAGAACAACAATGCCAGGGAGGTGCGAACCAACTTGTGTATTCCGTTGATTGCTGTTTCAACAGCTGTGCGGAGCAAAGTCCCGAAGACAGTGTTCGAAAAGCAACTGTCGAGGAACAACTCAACAGCAAGACAATCCGTTCAGCTATGACAGCCCAGCTCTTGATATCTCCTGGGCTCTGTGGTGTGTGTAGAAAGCCAGCTTTGTACCTGTGTTTTTGTTTTTGTTTTTAACTCCCTTTTCCACCTGGTGCGGAGTAATTGTGAATGTGTGATTCGTCCTGAGGTGACCATGTGCGGCTGGCTGTTTGAAAAATCAAGAACCAACCAATCAACCAAGCAAATAGCAGGG
>JABMCL010002484.1:1500000-1517500 GCA_018857735.1 Alviniconcha marisindica
GCTTAGTCCTGGGTTGTTACTTTCAGTCGGATTAGTGCATACATATACATGAGTCGCACGTATGCTGAGCTATTGGTTTATAGGCTATGTCCATACATATACATGAGTCGCACGTGCGCTGGGCTATTGGTTTATAGGCTAAGTCCTGGGTTGTTACTTTCATTCGCATCAGTGCATACACACAGTCGCACGTACACTGAGCTGTTGATAGGCTAAGTCCTGGGTTGTTACTTTCAGTCGGATTAGTGCATACACTGAGTCGCACGTGCGCTGCGCTACTGGTATTGTTATAGGCTACGTCCTGGCTTGTTACTTTCAGTCGGATCAGTGCATACACTGAGTCGCACGTGCGCTGCGCTACTGGTATTGTTATAGGCTACGTCCTGGCTTGTTACTTTCAGTCGGATCAGTGCATACACTGAGTCGCACGTGCGCTGCGCTACTGGTATTGTTATAGGCTACGTCCTGGCTTGTTACTTTCAGTCGGATCAGTGCATACACTGAGTCGCACGTGCGCTGGGCTATTGGTAGGCTAAGTCCTGGGTTGTTACTTTTATTCGGATCAGTGCATACACATGAGTCGCACGTTCGCTGAGCTATTGGTTTATAGGCTAAGTCTTGGGTTGTTACTTTCATTCGCATCAGTGCATACGTACATATACACGAGTCGCACGTGCGCTGAACTATTGGTTTATAGGCTATGTTCTGGGTTGTTACTTTCAGTCGGATCAGTGCATACACTGAGTCGCACGTGCGCTGAACTTTGGTAGGCAAAGTCGTGGGTTGTTACTTTTATTCGGATCAGTGCATTATACACACGAGCCACACGTATGCTGAGCTACTGGTATTGTTATAGGCTGTCTTGGGTTGTTACTTTCATTCGGATCAGTGCATACATATACATGAGTCGCACGTGCGCTGAGCTGTTGGTAGGCTAAGTCCTGGGTTGTTACCTTCATTCGCATCAGTGCATACACAGAGTCGCACGTGCACTGAGCTATTGGTTTATAGGCTAAGTCCTGGGTTGTTACTTTCAGTCGGATCAGTGTCTACACAGAGTTTCACGTGCACTGAGCTATTGGAATAAATTATAGGCTAAGTGCTGGGTTGTAACTTTCAGTCGGATCTGTGCATAAACAGAGGCGCACGTATGCTGAGCTATTGGTTTATAGGCTATGTCCTGGGTTGTTACTTTCATTCGCATCAGTGCCTACACAGAGTCGCACGTGCACTGTGCTATTGGTTTATAGGCTAAGTCCTGGGTTGTTACTTTCAGTCGGATCAGTGCATACACAGAGTTTCACGTGCGCTGAGCTATTGGTATAAATTATAGGCTAAGTCCTGGGTTGTAACTTTCAGTCGGATCAGTGCATACACAGTTTCACGTGCGCTGAGCTACTGGCATAAATTTATAGGCACCATGTTTACTTACTTACTGTAGAATCACACTGAGAGTCGTTTGGCCTAGCGGTAAGGCGTTAGGCTGGTAAGCGGAAGGACCTCGGTTCGATACCGCTTCGGCTCTCCTTTCTCTTCAACAAGGTTGTGGTTTGTGGACACTGCCTTGTGACTTTGTCCATCACTTCCTATTGAAACATTAAAATGGCTCTCATCGCTGGCCACCTTAGGGCCTAATGCAGAAGTCATTCTGGTGGTGGACAGTGTAGCGATAGGTATCTAATCTCCCCCCCCCCCCCCCCCCCCAACCTCCATACCCCCTTCCTCCCTTCTCCCCGTCCCCAATAAGCCTTATGGTTTTTGTGGACGTTAAGCACCATGTGTACTTATTTGTAGAATCACATGCAAGCGCAGTGAGTCTGCTCGAGAGCGGAGAATAGCGCTATGTGACAAAAGCGATCAACAACAACGGCCAGTCAACTGCAGTGGGTCATCTCAGGACAAGATGAAATATACGACCCTTCCCATGGCGGTCAGTAACACCTAATCTATAAGATTGACTGGGCGGGTGTTAATTTTATCTCTCTCTGTCTGCTTCAGCTTTTTTTTAACCCATCCCAATTTTTGTAACATTAGTTCCTCCATTCAAAAAAAAGAAAAAAGAAAAGAAAAAGAATGTTTGCAGACCAAATGAGAGCATGGCTTTACTATTCTCATAATGCGTTGAGAGAGAGAGAGAGAGAGAGAGAGAGAGAGAGAAGAGAGAGAGAGAGAGAGAGAGAGAGAGAGAGAGAATTTGAAAACTTGATTTTACAAGGATTGTAATTTAGGTTCGGTGAAAACCTGTCTAACAGCTAGACCTTGATAAGATACTAATGGATAAAATAATAATTAAAAAAGAATTACAAGGCATCATTCATATACATATATGAAGGAGGCATTGAGAGAGAGAGAGAGAGAGAGAGAGAGAGAGAGAGAGAGAGAGAGAGAGAGAGAGAGACAGAGACAGAGACAGAGGGCAGAGACAGACAGAAGACGAGAAGCACAGAACAGAAGAAGAGACAAGAGAGAGATAGAGAGAGAGAGAGAGAGAGAGAGAGACAGACAGACAGACAGACAGACAGACAGACAGACAGACAGACAGACAGACAGACCAGACAGACAGTCAGACAGACAGACAGACAGCGAGAGACAGAGACAGAGAGAGACAGAAAGAGACTGAGGGAGACTGAGGGAGACAGAGAGACAGAGACAGGGAGACAGACAGACACACATTCAGAGAAGAACATGAACGAGTGTGTACATTTTATCGCCATATCCATCAAAAATATGACCGCAATTTACGAGGCTGCTACTATTTACTACTACTATTGCTGCTGCTACTGCTACTGCTACTGATATTACTACTACCACTACTACTACTACTACTACTACTACTACTACTACTACTACTACTGCTGCTACTACTACTAAGCATCATGTTTACTTATTTGTAGAATCACATGCAAGCGCAGTGAGTCTGCTCGAGAGCGGAGAATAGCGCTATGTGACAAAAGCGATCAACAACAACGGCCCGTCAACTGCAGTGGGTCACCTCAGGACAAGATGAGATACGACCCTTCCCATGGCAGTCAGTAAAACCTAATCTATAAGATTGACTGGGCGGGTGTTAATTTTATCTCTCTCTGTCTGCTTCAGCTTTTTTCAACCCATCCCAATTTTTGTAACATCAGTTCCTCCACTCAAAAAACAAAAACAAAAACAAAAGAAGAAGAAAGAAGAAGATTTGCAGACCAAGTGACAGCATGGCTTTACTATTCTCATAATGTGTTGAGAGAGAGAGAGAGAGAGAGAGAGAGAGAGAGAGAGAGAGAGAGAGAGGGGAGAGAGAGAGAGAGAGAGAGAGAGAGAGAGAGAGAGAGAGAGAGAGAGAGAGAGAGAGAGAGAGAGAACTTGATTTTACTAGGATTGTAATTTAGGTTCGGTGAAAACCTAACAGATAGACCTTGATAAGCTACTAACGGATAAAATAATAATTAAAAAAGAATTACAAGGTATCATTCATATACGTAATTATATGAAGAGAGAGAAAAAGACAAAGGGAGGCACTGAGAGAGAGAGAGAGAGAGAGAGAGAGAGAGAGAGAGAGAGAGAGAGAGAGAGAGAGAGAGAGAGAGAGAGAGAGAGAGAGAAAACAGACAAAGAGACATAGAGACATAGAGACAGACAGATACACATTCAGAGAAGAACACGAACGAGTGTGTACATGTTATTGCCATATCCGTCAAAGATATGACCGCAATTTACGAGGCTGCTGAGGTTTGGCAAGAGACTGCTGCTCTTATTTAATGCATTGTCCAACAGGCTGGGTTCAGTTACATTAGCTGATTAAAAGTAACGCTGAGGTCACACACGGCAGACAAAAGAGAAGGTTGAACGCATGCGCCTGCCTCACTTCCTGTGACAAGCGGAAATAATTTATTGGGCCGTCGTCCAGACTACGTGCACGTTCCAATAACAGTTCAATTGATTGATGGATGGATGGGTGGGGGTGGGATCGGGGGGGACGGGGGGTGGGGGGGGTGGGGGGTGGGGTGGGGGGGGGGGGGGGGGGGGGGGGGGGCGCTAGGAGACATAGTTTTGGGTAACCCTGCAAATGTCGGAAATAAATAGATGAAAACTGTGGTTGAAAGACACAGAATGCAGATAGTGACAATGTAACAGAACGCAAGTCGACAAAATTAATACCACCTGGGACGCAGTCAAGGATTAGTTAGTTAGTTAATTAGGAATTGGATTTTAACCCCTTCACTGCCGTGATGTCACTTGAAAACGACCATTAAAAGTGCGAAATTTAAAACCCTTAAGCTTTTTTGTTTTCTTTTTCGCGATGTGAAAGGATTTTCATCAAGACGCATAGCGTTGAAAGTAGATGTGTTATAGGACCGGAAAATATACTGCCTGCAGGCGCCTCCGTCCATCTTTCAGCCCGGAATTTTACAGGCTGTGGAAGTGGTCACCTCAGGACGGTCAAACTCTGTCATAAGCAATTGCACATTTAAAAAAACTGTTTTCATATTGTAAACCCTTTCTCAAGTAAAATCTACAAAATCAATCCCTACACAAACATAAAAAACAAAGCACACATGCACGAACATCAAACACACATTTTGGAAGAGTCAGTCCCTTCAATATTTTCCTTGTTAAAAGGGCAGATAAAGCTAGGACACGCTAGTACCGTCGAAAATTACGTCTGATTTATGGATACCAGACTAAAAAAATAAAATTAAACATTAAAAATAGAAGAAAAATAATAATAAAATTAAATTAAAATAAAGAAGAAGAGGGACAGAAACAATAGAATGATTTCAAAATAATATAATATAATGCATAACGGCAAATACCAGTGCCATATGGCAGCAAGCTATACATACGAACTACCATCTTCAATCTCCTAGCTGCTCAACAGGAGCCATACAAAAAGCCCCTATCTCTTGACGAGAAATGCTGGACAATCTTCTGGAATAAAGTCAGGATAATGGGCCATTAGCAGAAAAATGGCCAGACAGAAAGAGCAAGAGGACTGGGCAGAAACAGGAAGCGAGGAGATGGAAAAGGGGAATCCAAGGACCGAGGTCAGTGAAGGTATTGCAGTATTGATGAGTGCATGACACCCAGGACCAAGAAACGATGGAATGCACGAAAGGCTGGGTTACTTTAATTGATATTCAACTGACCGCAAGAACCTGGAACACGTGCAGATCAGTGTGTGTGTGTGAGGGGGGGGGGGGGGGGGGGGGGGGGGGGGGGGGGCTGTGGTGTGTGTGTGTGCGCGCGCGCCTGTGTGTGTGTGTGTGTGTGTGTGTGTGTGTGTGTGTGTGTGTGTGTGTGTGTGTGTGTGTGTGTGTGTGTGTGTGTGTGTGTGATGTGTGTGCGTGTTTGTGACACGGGTGCATGTGCGCGTGCTTGCGTGCATGCGGGCATACATGCATGCGTGTGTGTGTGTGTGTGTGTGTGTGTGTGTGTGGTGTGTGTGTGTGTTGTGTGTGTGTGTGTGTGTGTGTGTGCACGCGCCGCGTGTGTGCTATTTTATTGTCGACAGGTGAGCCATTCAGTCACTGTGCCGTTTGATTTGCCATGATCACACCAGTGCCACAGAGAATCAAGACGATTAATAATTGATCAAAGTGCCCGGCTTACACCAATACACACAAAAAATTAATACTATTGTTACACTGGGAAAGTCTCATTGACTGCGTCGCCCATATTAGTTTTGCGCCCTCTGTGTACAACCATCCTAAGTGCAGCGTGTGGCAGTGCAGCCGCTCCTAGGGAATTTGATAATGATAACTTTATTAATTTGTATTAGGAAATAATTCCCTTTCATGTTCCCACAGACGTGTCGCTTCGGTGCTAGTCTCCCAAGTTTTGAGAAGGGGTGAGAAACTAGATAAAAGGTTATTACTACTATTACTTCTTGTACTGCTGCCACTACTACTACTACTACTGCTGCTGCTGCTGCTACTACTGCTGCTGCCACTACTACTGCTACTACTACTGCTGCTACTGCTACTACTACTGCTGCTACTGCTACTACTGCTGCTGCAACTACTACTTCTGCTACTACTATTACTACTACTGCTGCTGCTGCTGTTACTATTGCTACTACCACTACTACTAGTGCTACTGCTGCTGCTGCTACTACTACTACTGCCGCTGCTACTACTGGTGCTGCTACTGCTGCTGCTACTACTGCTACTACCACTACTACTAGTGCTACTGCTGCTGCTGCTACTACTACTACTGCCGCTGCTACTACTGCTGCTGCTACTGCTGCTGCTACTACTGCTACTACCACTGCTACTAGTGCTACTGCTGCTGCTGCTACTACTACTACTGCCGCTGCTGCTGCTACTACTGCTGCTGCTGCTACTGCTGCTACTACCACAACTACTAGTGCTGCTGCTGCTGCTACTACTACTACTGCCACTACTACTACTACTGCTGCTGCTGCTGCTGCTGCTGCTACTACCACTAAAGGTTTGTGCTCAAGAAGAAAAAATCAAAAAAATCATCGTTTCAGATTTGTGTGACGGTGTGCTGAAGAATGTTTAGCAACCCCGTGTTTTGTATATTTTTGGATAAAAATTGCATAAAATTAATTTGTATTGGGTTGTTTCGCACTCTATGGTTTATTGATCGGTATTACTCATTAAAATCCTTTACTTACGGACGAAGAACATGCACTGTATCCATGGTATTCAGGGTGTCCAAACACTAGCTCTTCTTTTGTTTTTAAATTTCACTTGCGAATGCCGTCTGCTTCTTCTCCGGCTTTGTCCAGAGTAGCTTCCCTAACGCACGCACGTGTTGTGTTGTTGCTCGAGGGAGGGTGGGGGTAGGGGGGGAGGGAGGGGGGGGGGGGGGGGCTCTGGGTGTAACAGGCTAGTGACGTCTATGGCGAGCTTACACTAGGCCCATTCCCGTGTCAAATGAGTCAAGGCGGGGAATGTTTTTAGTGTGTAGGATCTTGGATGTGTCAGGGTGATAGTGGCCAGAGGAATAAGCCGGCGGGGTTAATTAATTAATTTGTTGTAGATAATTCTTATATCTGCTTTTATAGGACAGTAACTTTTAAGAGGGGGTCCTCGGGAAGTGGCAATTTTATTTTATGTGATATGCACAGCTTGATGCCAGTGGGATTTTCTCATGTTTTTATCTATGAATGACTTTTTACCGGGATGTTTATTTGCTGTTGTAATTAAATGTTTTATGATTGGAGTGAATGTGTGATGAGTGTACTTGGCACCACAAAACATTCCTCGTGCAATCAGTGTATTGACACCTGGCAATAAAGTTAAATTGTATTGTACTGTGTTATTGTATTGTATTGTAAGACAGTCAGAACAAAAAGAAGAGCCATCCTTACAGAGGTTAAAAGAACGAAAAAATAAAGAAGAAGAAGAAGAAGTTGAAGAAGATGAAGAAGAAGAAACAAAACAAACAAACAAACACACACACACACACACACACACACACACACACACACACACACACACACACACACACACACACACACACACACACACACACACACCACCCATAAACAACAACAACAACAACAACAAAACGAAACAAAGAACACGCCGTGGACCGCCACACGGTCAAAACCACTGCGCCTACCCCGACAGCCGAGCCGAATGTGATTGATTGATCAGTGTGAACGATGTGCCGGTTTCACCCGCAGACGACGACGCAGCATCGACCTCGTGAGCGCTGTATTGATCTCACAGGTTAGCAGACGACAACAAAAGGTGAATTTCCACATGACTGCCCCAGGACTTCCCTTTAGAGGGCTGTAATTTCAGGTCGGTCGGTCGGTCGGTCTGTCTGTCGTAGCTGCACCGACGGGCAGCCGGGATGACATTCTGAAGGCCTCTTTGTCTTGCTGGGTCAACGCCTGCTCACGTTTTCCATTTGCAGTTCCACTGCCAGAATGGATTGAAGTTCAGAAGTCTCGATTGATCTTTTGTGTACAGGGGCTCGTTGGTTTCATTTCAGTCTTTTATTTCTGTGAGTGTCTGATCGGCTATACACCTTCATCCCTTTTGTTCTTTTAATTGGGGTGGGGTGGGGGGGGGTGGGGGGGGGGGGGGGGGGGAGGGGGGGGGGAGGGGAAGAGAGAGAGAGCGAGAGAGAGAGACAAGACGACAGACAGACAGACAGACAAGGACAGAGACAGAGATAAAGCAGAGACACGTACGGAGATACAGGGAGAAACAGAAAGTCATAGACTGAGCCGGGGGGAGAGAGAGAGAAGGAGAGAGAGAGAGAGAGAGAGAGAGAGAGAGAGAGAGAGAGAGAGAGAGAGAGAGAATAAAAGTGTTAAAAGTACACCTAACTCCTTTTGCACTCAGACCGAACGTACGTTACATGTGTTTAATTAAGGTTCTATCGTCTTTGCCCCTTTACTAAATCTCTGCAATTTGCCGGAAATGCGCTTAATGTAGGCCTAATTAAATCCAAGCCCCTAACATTAAGACCAGAAGTTGCTGAAAACAGCTGTAGCCTGCATGCTTTTTGTCTAACGGCCGGGTTGAACTGTCTTAGTTGATGCGTGGATACATCACAACGCCTGTGCGGGTAACGAATTAAAAAACTAACAAAAACGACTCCCCCCCCCCCCCCCCCCCCCCACACACACACGCACGCGCACCCCCCCCCCCCCCCCCCCACACACGCACACACACCGCACACACAGCACGCACACACACCACGCACGCACGCACACACACACACACACACACACACACACACAACCACACACACACACACACACACACACACACACACACACACACACACACACACACACACACACACACAAACACGCACAAACAGACCCGATCTGAAACATACTATACAACTCCCCACCCATCCCAAATGATCTTGCCTCTTATAATAATATAAATATTGCACTTTCTGCGCTAAGTCTTGGTACACACTGACGTACAAGTTGAGTTTACCTCCGGAGCTCGGTGGGGCTAGTGTTGAGTCAACACGATGTGTGGCACGTGGCATGAATAATGTACTACTATTTAAATACGAATCGAGTCTGCAAGCCCACACGCCAAGCCCAGCGTACGCTGCCAGCTGCTGCTGTCGGCGTATCGTCTTTGATTTCTGGCAGATCAATGGCTGCAGATGCAGCAGTCTCTGCAGCTACAGTCTTCTCACCTTTGAGTCTCTTAATGTCACTCGCGTCTTCCTTGCGCTGTAAACTGAGGACGGTACGCGCTTTCTCTAGCTCTACACTGATAGAAGCAGAATTTATACATATACTGACATGAACGGGGATGGGTGAGGGCATTTTAGAGGGGGGGTGGGGGGAAGGGGAGAGAGGGGCGAGTGTTTTAAAAGATAGACATTGTCAGCCAACAGGAGAGAGAGAGAGAGAGAGAGAGAGAGAGAGAGAGAGAGAGAGAGAGAGAGAGAGAGAGACAGACAGACAGACAGACAGACAGACAGACAGACAGACAAACAGACAGACAGAGACAGAGAGACAGAGTGTGTGGGTGTTAGGTGTTGTGGGTGTGTTCCGCGCGCCCGTGCACTCACACACACACACAGACCCCTTCCCGCCCCCCCCCCCCCCCCCCCCCCTCGCCCCCACCAGACATGGGGATTTGGGGGAGGGAGGTGGGGGTGGGGGGTAAATGCGTATAATTATTGCCAGATTTTTCACATGGAAAATAAATTAACGGTTTTAACCCCGGAGGCAAGTCTGCATCGACAGGCTCGCATCGTTTGGCCTATTTCATCCTGAACATGTAGGTCACTCACCTTTCATATTTGATGCTTCGTCCCAGGTCAAATTGTTGCCAAATCACCGAGATCAGTCCATAGTTTGTATATCCTTCCTGTAGGCCTACACATGTATAATCCAGTCACAGAATGATCCGTGAACGACTGCTCACTCTTTGCAAACAACACGGCAGTACGCGTGTGACTTCCGTGTACAACAACGTGAGCCGATGTGACAGAAAGAAAAAAAAAGGGGGGGAAAAACACCACACACACACACACAAAAACACACAAAAAAGAAGGAAAGTAAAGCCGATCCAACACAGTGGGACTCGATCAGCACGGGAAACTCGTTCCAGTGTGTCTAGTATCAGTTAGCTCTCTGTGCGTGTCAGTGTGTGTGTGTGTGAAAACTGTCCTACTGTGTGTCTCTAAACTATCGGCCTGGCTTGTCGCGTCGGGTTCCAGACAGTCAGCGTACAAAGACACGACTGAGTGGTGTTGTGTTCTGCCAGGCGCAACTCTCTCTCTCTCTTTTTGTTGTTCTCCACTAGCGCGTGCGCTGAGGTCGTGCGCCCATCCGCTGCTGTCATGACAGTCGCGTGCTCGGTGACGACCCGGTGATGAACAGACTGAAACTGGCATGCGTGTGTGTGTGTGTGTGTGTGTGTGTGTGTGTGTGTGTGTGTGAGAGAGAGAGAGAGAGAGAGAGAGAGAGGAGAGAGAGAGAGAGAGAGAGAGAGAGTATTATTTGTGTGTGTGTGTGTGTGTGTTTGTTTTGTTTCCCTCTGTGTGTGTGTGTGTGTGTGTGTGTGTGTGTGTGTGTGTGTGTGTGTGTGTGTGTGTGTGTGTGTGTGCGCGCGCGCGCGCGCGCGACACTAACATGCGCACCAGAATTTGTCTTGGTGACGTTCCATTCATACTGTGCATGAACAAACAGTACACAACAATACAAGCTGTGTATAAACAGTTATTAAAAAAAAAGTTCAAATTTAACCATGTTCCAATCGCGTTCGTGCAATTTAAGGTACATAGGTAAACACACTCTCTCTCGCTCTCTCTCTCTCTCACACACACACACACGCAACAACAACTACTACTACTATTTTTCTAACATTCTACTCCTCCTCCTACTACTACTACACCACACACACACAAAAACTACTACTACTACTTTTTTAATATTCTACTCCTCCTCCTCCTCCTACTACTACTTCTACTACTACTACTACACACACACATACACACACACACACACACACACACACACACACACACACACACACTGAAATACAAATGTCTTTACTGACCTGACCTGATATGACTGGGCGCAACCCCCCCAAAAAAAACAACAACCAACAACACAGAAACAAACAAACAAACAAACAAAAACCACAATAACAACAACAAAACCAAGAAGATTATTTTCATTGTATGAGGCGAAAAGAGCTAGAGCTGCAAAAGAACCGTAACCTAACAGTTGTGCAAAAACGTTCCTGATGGAGTTGCTTCCCTTGTTATTGGAACGGCACCCTCTTCTGGAAGCTTGTCCTGTGAGTGTTGTCATACGTGAACGTGAACCGCGCAGCCACCGTCTTCATTTGTTTTATTTCCCGTCTTCCCTTAGTTTTCTTTGCTTTGGGGGTTTCGGGGTGAGTGAGTGAGTGAGCGAGTGAGTGAGTGAGTGAGTGAGTGAGTGAGTGAGTGAGTGAGTGAGTGAGTGAGTGAGAGAGAGAGAGAGAGAGAGAGAGAGAGAGAGAGAGAGAGAGAGAGAGAGAGAGAGAGAGAGAGAGAACTCGAACTCGAAAACTTTATTTTACCATTGTAGTTTAGAGAGAGAGAGAGAGAGAGAGAGAGAGAGAGAGAGAGAGAGAGAGAGAGAGAGAGAGAGACAGAGAGAGAGAGAGAGACAGACAGACAGACAGACAGACAGACAGACAGACAGAGAGAGCAATCAATAAAATGGAATCATTTCAAGTACCATTTATTAGGCAAATAAGACCATGTTTCTGAATGACGTCAATAATTTACAACAAAACGGCAACTGAGCAAAACAATCCCAGTGTATGATGACAGCACATTCAAGCACAAGAACAACAATAATGACTGTCGTTAAAGATTTTGTGTGTGTGTGTGTGTGTGTGTGATTTTTTTGCCAGGTGGGATCCAATTCTGTCTCATTCAAAAATAAGACAGAAAAAACAAAAAGCAAGACAAAAAACAAATAAAGCTATATGTTGTAAGTTATAAGAGATAGGACAATAATATATTACAAATTGTACAGTGCAACATTCATTTTTAGGGACTGCTAAATATGAGTGATATGCGCGCAAGTGTGTGTGTGTGTGTGTGTGTGTGCGCGCGTGCATGCATGCATGTGTGTGTGTATGTGTGTACTGAAAATGAGAAGCCAATGACAAAATCAACATGTTATAGGAAATGTAGCCATGAATCACATATATACATAGAATATTTCAACCATAGAAAACAACTTAAGAACGATTCGTATGTGCAAGCATTGGGTAAAGTCCTGAGAAGTTCAAAATGCCTCCACTAAATGAAAAGAAAACAAAGAAAGCAGACACTCAGTTGACTCACACCAAAAATTCATTTCAGTGCCTATGACTAAATTTTGAAGTGAGCTTGGGAAATCCATGAAAACACAAATTGAGGTGGCAGTCAAAAACACCTGCTCTCACTGTCTCCCCCCCCCCTTCTCTCTCTCTCACACACACACATACACACACTTCCCTTTGACAAAATGAAGCATGGCGTATGTTTACACATACAGCACAATTAATTTTTTTGTCAGGATACCCTTGGACCCAGCAATTCTTTTCCGGCAAAGATGCCCATGCCGACCGAAGTTGATCACGACCTTTTGCCAATATCCCTTTCATTTATATCATCAGGAAACAACAAAAGTGGTTACACAATTTAAAAAATAATAATCATATACACATAAAATGGGAAAGACCCTAAGTTACATTTGTTTTTTAAATAAAAATAACAATCATTTTAATGTGACAAAAGTGTTGAAAATGATGCACTAATAACATAATGTAAATCTCTGTTAATATTCCAGCATCCATACAGATAAAAGGGCAAAGTGACAAAATGACATTTCCTCAAATTTTAGATGCTCACTTTGCTTTGATGCACTCACTGTTTACAGCTCAATGATCAAGACCAAAAGTGCAAAATGGTCTGCAGAATTTTCATGAACAAAGCAGAAAACATTACGTACATTGTTCAAGGAATATATATATATAATGGGCATGCAAGAATTGACCCTCAGCCTTTGCAAAAACCACATCTGTGAGGAATCAGCCACAATCATCATCATTATCATCATTTTAATCACCATCATATGGATATTATGCATATAAACCCAAATCAATGTGGAATGTCTATTTCTAACATTTAAAACAGACACAGCATCCAATTCTGAAATGAACCATTGAGCATATCTTGACAAAACAGTGCTGGAACCACATGAACAAGCCACAGGTGCAAGAAATGACATGGCAAGTTCATGGTTTGAATGTGTCCAGCCAATAAATTAAAGTCTATAGATTATTGTTTTTAAAATTGAAGTAAAAAATTAAATTCAGTGCCTACTGGGCGATTCAGCGAAGCTGGTTTACTAGAGTGAATGCGCTTTGTAATCTTTCGTGCAAGAAGTCATGAGAGGTCGCAGCACACTTCCGGGCCGATTTCTGAGTAGGCATTGCTTCACGCTATGTATAACAGTGGAAGTTGAACCTAGAATTGCGAAGCAGTACAAATGCCAATACTGTTGCAGTTGCAAAAATTACCATGGAAAGGGGATGGAGGGTGGAAAAAAAGTGTCTTTGCATCATTTTTTGGCTGACCAGAAGATCGTGAGTTCGTAAAAAAAAAGCGTTTTGGGGCAACCTATAGCACGAGCAACATGTTATTGCTTATTGCCAGACACATTATGACTACGGGCCTCCAAAAATGCCTTTAAAGTTGGCAGTGTAAAATTCGCAAAGTCACTGTCACCGCCTTCCATTGTAAAGAAAGTATGCACCGGAACTAAAAGCAGCCAAGGGACTTAAGCGATGCCGGGCAAAAGTGAAGGGAGTTAACAACCCCGCCTGAATTGCCCAATAGCAGTCCCACAGTCAGTTCCCTTTTCGTATTTCCTGTGAGCCTCTTGCATGTTAAATTAATTCCTATTTCAGTGGCTTAATTCTGAGTGAAAACACACATAACCAAAACGCACAAACTGCACGCTTTTCCTTTCCTGTCAGAGAAGCGGAAGTTAATAAGAACGTCTTCAGTATAATTATTTCAGGTTATACAAGCAAGAAAGAGACAGAGAGACAATTATTTTACATGAAAATGACGACAAAGCCACCCCACCCCACCCCTAACCCCACTGAAAAAAGAGGGGTGGGGTTGGGGACCTTATGTAAATGTGTGGTCTCACCACTACCGGCAAAACGCATGGCATGTAGGTTTTACAGCTAGTTTTATGTACTGATAAGGACAAACCTGTTGTTATTTATCATAGAATGATCATCTAGCTCTGAAACTATATAATCATTCTATGGTAAATAATGACAAGTTTTTATAGACAAAAAGCTGGCTCCAAACTGAAGTGGCTGGTTTTAGGGCTTAATATCGCATGAGGTTAACAGTTGCTTTTTCTGGAACATTTTTGGGAAAAAGATTGTCTTGAAATATGAAGCTCAGTACATCATCATGGAAGAAAAATATACATATCACAAGAGCACTGGTGTGGTGCGTCACCATAAAAGCAAGCTGCTGGCGCAACATCACCCTTCGACAGTTGAAAATGGCCAGGAATATGAACGTGATCAGTGATGATTTAATCAGTGACGTTTGCGCCTGCGTATCAAACTAAACCATTATTTTCCTGCCCCAAAACAGCAAACCCCATTTGGCGCCAACTATGGACAAGAAAACTGACGTATTCAATCAAAAGCAAGACAACGAACGAAGGATGAGCATGAAAACCGGGCAAAATGTTCTGTTCTGTTTGCCACACATGGTGTAGGTTGAGTACACGATGACTATAATCATTTTTTGTCACTCTCTCCCCCTATGTTGTGTCAATTTTAATCATTTGTTATTTGTTACAGTGATGTAAGTGAGCCCAAGCTGAGATGGGATGCTCTAGAAATCTTTATTATTATCAGTATTATTATTATTAATCCAACAGTTTTGGTGTGTAATTAAAATGTCATCAGGTACTGAGTTACCAATACTGAAAACAGACAAAGAACAAAAGGGCAACACTCAAATAAGCATATTGCTTCTGTGTTTCCTGCACTTGTTTGTTGAGTTTATGATTACCATGTACGAATACATTTTTTGTTGTTGTTTAAACCAAAAGGGAGGTAATTTACAAACGTTGGCAGGCGGGTAGGAGAATAAAGGAAAGTTGCTTCCTTTCCCTTTCTCACTGTCGTCCCGGCCCAACTTCTGGTCCAAAAATGAGCCAACTGAAAGCTTATTATGGTTTCATTTCTTTCACAGTTTGTTTGTAAGTTATCCGCCTGTGTGTTGCTCGAAAAAGGGGTCTTAACACCATGCCCACACTCCAAGCACAGGTTTACAGCATCTCAGTTTCCTCCAACCATTGCCATAGTTGATTACGCTATAGGTCTCGAAAAACTGTCAGCTAACTAACAGTTTTCCAGTGATACTCAAATGACAGTCAGTTTGTAACAGACAACTCAAATTACATCAGACGTTTCTCTTATAACTGACCACGATGCCGGCTTAGGCCAGCACAAATAAAACCAAAATCGTTTGAATCGAGACGTAACTTTTTTCTCAGTTCCGTTTTTTACCCGGCCGGGTGGGTGTGTCTCATGGTTGCGCGGATGCTTGGGCACTAGGTTGCTTCCACAGTCATGTTAGTACCCAAACCTTTTGGAGGGCGCTGACCGCGTCGGTGAACAGCTGCGCGGAGATAAAGAGTGCCAGTTGATTGGCGTAACCAGTTCAGTCTGGCACTGAGACGGTTTGGAGGAAGGTGCCTGAAAGCGATGCTCGGAGTGTGCACCATGGCGTGACTACAAATCGTACTGCATTGCAACAACTAAACATTGCGGCACAAACCATGCTAAACCATACTGTTACATGCCAACATTCTTCCAAGCACTGGACATAGCTCTCAGCCCCGAACAAAATAAGTGGATTAGTTCTCCATCTCATTTTTATCGTTTTTTACCGTTTAATTGTTGTTTAAGTGTTGGTTTGTGGCTTGATAAAAGGGATTACCCCCAAAATTTGCATGTTGTGTTTTGTTCTAATAAACAGCATTATTTTGAACCTTTTGGCCCGTCCCTAATAGGCCTTCTCGCTTCCGTGGACGTTAAAAGCAGCAAATACTCACTAAACCTTTTATGTGTTTACATATTGTTACACTCAGTCAAACAAACATGGCGCAAGAGAGAGAGAGAGAGAGAGAGAGAGAGAGAGAGAGAGAGAGAGAGAGAGAGAGAGAGACAGACAGACAGACAGACAGACAGACAGACAGACAGACAGACAGACAGCCGGCAGGCAGACAGAACAGACAGACAGACAGACAGACAGAGACAGAAGGTATTTGAACAGTTAAACAATCGTCACACAGACCATGAACTGCAATGCAACAGTTAAACTATAAACTGCAACATAGCTAAACAACATAGCAAATATAGAAATGTAGCACAAAGCATGATTCATCAGTAATGCATCAACTAAATAGCATGGTGCAAATCAAGACTCATGATGAATCAACTTTATAAACTTCGTAGCTTGAGGCAACCAAAATGTTGCCAGGTCAGCCTTGCGGTGACCTCAGGAAAAGGTGTAAACAGACATCTGGTTTATTTCAGGCAATGTGAATATAACAAATAATTATACACACATAAATATCAGGCAATACCCCAAAGGAGAGAGTTTTTTAATTACATAAGACATCTCAGATCAACTCCTCCTTTAAGAGTTTAATGTCCACTTTCCCATCATCATTCGCCCTGATATAACCGCACCGGTTGACTGGGCGTAAAACACCAACTTACTTACTTAGTTACTCCCATCATCATGTTTGCAAACATCGTTGTTCACTTGTCTTCAAAACGGTCCATTCGGCCAACTTAATTCCGCTCTGTTCAGTTCAAGATGATATCTGTGCGCTCAGGAAGGCCCATATGTGCTCCAGCCCGTCTCGCAAAAGTTTACCAAACGTTGCCTTTGAAACTAAGCCAACGTAAAAAAAACAGCGACAGTTTCCAAACACTGTTGTTCGGCCAACCTAGTTCTGCTCTGTTCAGTTCAAGATGATATCTGTGCGCTCAGGAAGGCCCATATGTGCTGCAGCCTGTCTCTCAGAAGTTTACCAAACGTAAACCACAGCGACAGTGTTTCGCCCGCTTTAAAGTTCTTTTGTCACCCACTCTTGTTCTGCTTTTAGACGCTGCATCCCCAGTATTGGCAATGGGACAGTGCCCACACAACCACATATACATAAAATGCCTGAAACACGCGCACCCCAACCCCCCTCAAAAAAGAAGAAAAGAGAGAGAGAGAGAGAGAGAGAGAGAGAGAGAGAGAGAGAGAGAGAGAGAGAGAGAGAGAGAGAGAGAGAGAGAGAGAGAGAGAAGCATGCATGCATTGACTGCCCTTGCCTGTAACGCGCAAGTGAACCTGAGCGCTGTTAAATCAGCTCAAGCGAGCACGTCAAGTGTCATATTATCATATAGTTACCTGCACAGAAACGATTGAGCCACATGTGGATGAACAACATTTCAGTGAA
>JABMCL010002484.1:1522500-1537500 GCA_018857735.1 Alviniconcha marisindica
CACACACACACAGAGAAACATACACACGTACGCATGCAAACACATACACACATGCAAGCATGCATATTATATGCACACACATGCACAGAGTCGCGCGCGAAGAGAGAGAGAGAGAGAGAGAGAGAGAGAGAGAGAGAGAGAGAGAGAGAGAGAGAGAGAGAGAGAGAGACAGAGACAGAGACAGAGAGACAGAGAGACAGAGAGACAGAGACAGAGACAGAGACAGAGACAGAGACAGAGAGACAGACAGACAGACAGACAGACAGAGACACAGACAGACAAAGAGAGAGAGACAAGGAGAGAAAGAACCAACCAGCAATCCACAACCGCCCTTGTCATTGTCACGTGGTTTGACCAGTTCCGCTACCCAGGCCTGGATTTCCGTGTCGCCAGTCAACTTGTCCAGCGTGTCTGCGTGGCACACAAACACACAAACAAGCTACAGGAATCGCCCTTCACCTTCCTGTTGCACTGGACTGTTGCGGTCAGCACAGATAACACCACATCCCCACCTAAACCGACCCTCCCGAAAAAGGGAAGATAGGCCGGAAATACTGTTGTTTTTGCTAGTTCATGTCATCATTATGGGCTTCAAGAGGACAAAACTGCTTTATTTGTAGTCCCTATAAACCAACCAAACAAACAAACAAATAAAGAACAACAACAACAAAACAAAAAGAACAACAAGAAGCATGAAAATGCAAAACAACAACAACAAAAACAAACTAAAATCTTAAAAACGGTGGCTTGTTTCGCAGGGGGTGGAGGGGTGGGGGGTTGGGGGTGGGGGGGGGGGGGGGGGGGTTGGATGCACTGTAGAGACAAAAACATCGAAAAGGAAATTTTGGAAAGAACTGTAAAAATGTGAGGATTTAAACCATATTCAATTTGACCGCTAAAACGATCCCATTTAATCCATACAAAAATTGGATTGCTCCTTTGGATACTGCTACAGATTATTTTAAAAAAAAATGTCGGTTAGAAAAAGGGCGTTCGTTTTATGTCAGAAGGCAAGTAAGAGAGAGAGAGAGAGAGAGAGAGAGAGAGAGAGAGAGAGAGAGAGAGAGAGACAGAGACAGAGACAGAGAGAGAGACAGAGACACAGAGACAGAGACAGACAGACAGAGACAGAGACAGACAGACAGACAAACAGAGGCACAGAGAGAGAAGCATCCCGTCAATGTACAGTCGCATATATACCGGGTGACCCCCACAATGTTCAATCCGGGGAAGGCCACGGCAGCAAGCATAGTGACGAACTACTTGCAAAGACTGACCATAGTAGAGCGCCACGTAAGACTTGACGTATTTGTTGATGGCCTCGTAGTGCAGCAAAGCATCATCCCGGAAGTAGTAGCAAGGCAGAATGTTGGGGTTATCCAACTGTTGGAAAAGAGGAACAGAATAAACCATGGCGTCAATTAAACGCAGGTTAGGGTTATCCAATGGTTGGAAAAGAGGAACAAAATAACAACACAGTGTGAAGTAACCACACATTGGGGTTATCCAACTGTTGGCTAAGAGGAACGAAAATAACACCATAGTGTCAAGTAAACGCACTTTGGGGTTATCCAACTGTTGGAAAAGAGGAATAAAATAGAACCATGGTGTCAAGTAAACGAAGGTTGGGGTTAATAACAATAACAATATACTTTATTCATCCCTGCGGGAAACTGAACCTGTCGTTCGATCTCACAACGAAGAACATATCTCAATAATTCTAAGTCATTAAACACACGCTCATACACATGAATTGAAAGTTATCCAACTGTTGGAATAAAACCATGGTGTCAAGTAAACGCACGTTGGGGGTTATCCAAACCAGCAACATAGTTTCAAGAAAACGCAGGTTGGGGTTATCCAACTGTTGGCACAGAGGAACAAAAATAACACCACAGTGTGAAGTAACCACACATTGGAGTTATCCAACTGTTGGCAAAGAGGAACAAAAATAACACGACAGTGTCAAGTAATCACACACTGGGGTTATCCAACTGTTGGCAAAGAGGAACAAAAATAACACGACAGTGTCAAGTAAACGCACATTGGGGTTATCCAACTGTTGGCAAAGAGGAACAAAATAACACAACAGTGTCAAGTAATCACACACTGGGGTTATCCAACTGTTGGCAAAGAGGAGCTCTTTCTCTCTCTCTCCCCACTCGCTCTCCGTGTCTTTTAAGACCACTTAGTCATGGAGTCACCTTTTTTCTTTTTTTAACCCTTTCACTGCCATACTTGCCGCACCGTCACTCGGAAGAGGGCCAGTAAAACTGCCAAACGTGAAATCATTAAGGTGACTTTTCCCCCACTTCGCAAGAGCACGCGAAAGGAGATATCAAAATGCACAGGAATTGAAAGTAGATTTGTTACAGGACCATCTAATATACTGTCAACAGGCGTGTATGTGTGCACTTTTCAGCCCGACAATTTTACAGGCTGGGGCAGTGAAGGGGTTAATGACGTGCAAATCAGCCCGTCGCCAAAGACAGTCCCTCTTGGAAGAGCATTTTGTCCTCTTAAGTACATGTAAACCAGCACCCACCTCACCCAACTGCATTTTCTGCCGGGTAATTAAAGTGACCCTGCTTCCCCTCCAGGATCCATTGCCGGGACAATAAGGAAGACGAGATACGAAGGGAGGAAGGAAGGAAGGAACTTTTTTTTACGCCCAGTCAATCAGGACGGCCATATCAAGGCGAAAACAGAGATGTGAACGAAAGCAAAGGAGGACACAGACACCAAAAGATGACGGAGTCAGGATCGGAGAAACCCACCCCTCTTCGCTTGAGGTCCGCCGGTAACGTGCCATGCTCATCTAACCGCCACATGTTGATGCTGAAACAGAGAGCCAGGACAATCGTGATAAGGCAACCATCCCCAACATTCAACCTCACCATGGAAACAAACATTCGGTCATCTAACCGCCACATGTTGATGCTGAAACAGAGGGCCAGGACAATCGTGATAAGACAAGGCAACCATCCCCAACGTTCAACCTCACCATGGAAACAAACACTCCGCCATCTAACCGCCACATGTTGATGCTGAAACAGACAGCCAGGACAATCGTGATAAAACAAGGCAACCTTCCCCTAACGTTCAACGTCATTATGGAAACAAATACTCGTAAGTAACTCTAAGTAACAAAACAAACAAACAAACAAACAACAACAACAACAACCCCCCCCCCCTCAACTCAAGAGAGAGAGAGAGAGAGAGAGGGAGAGAGAGAGAGAGAGAGAGAGAGAGAGAGAGAGAGAGAGAGAGAGAGAGAGACAGACAGACAGACAGACAGACAGACAGACAGACAGACAGACAGACAGAACACACAACAAACAAAACAAAAACAACAAAAAACACCCACCCACCCAAAAACAACAACAGCAACAACAAAACCACCAATAAAAGAAGCGCACCACAATCATAACAGAAGCTTGGGGGAACCCAGGACGTCCACCTCAACTTTCACACAGCTCCTGAGCTCCGATGCCTCCATCAGTAAGTAAACGTAGCGCTTAACGTCCTCAGAAACTACAAGGCTTATTAGGGACGGGGAGAAGGGGGAGGGGGAGGAGGGTAGGAGGTTGGGGAAGAGGGAGATTATATACCTATCGCTACACTATTACCACCAGACAGTATGTAAGTAAACATGGCGCTTAACGTCCCAGAAACTACAAGGCTTTTAGGACGGGAGAGAACGGGGTGGGGCGGGAGGAGGGAGTATGGAGGTTGGGGAAGAGGGAGATTATATACCTATCGCACACTTTACCACCAGACGTATTAAGAAAACATGGCGCTTAACGTCCTCAGAAACTACAAGGCTTATTAGGATGGGGAGAACGGGGTGGGGGGGAAGGAGGGATATGGAGGTTGGGGAAGAGGGAGATTATATACCTATCGCTACACTATTACCACCAGACAGTATGTAAGTAAACATGGCGCTTAACGTCCTCAGAAACCACAAGGCTTATTAGGGACGGGAGAACGGGGTGGGGCGGGAGGAGGGATTATGGAGGTTGGGAAGAGGGAGATAATACCTATCGCTACACTATTACCACCAGACAGTATGTAAGTAAACATGAGCGCTTAACGTCCTCAGAAACCACAAGGCTTATTAGGGACGGGGAGAACGGGGTGGGGCGGGAGGAGGGATGTATGGAGGTTGGGGAAGAGGGAGATTATATACCTATCGCTACACTATTACCACCAGACAATATGTAAGTAAACATGGCGCTTAACGTCCTCAGAAACCACAAGGCTTATTAGGGACGGAGACGGGAGGGGTGGGGGGGGGGGGGAGTATGGAGGTTGGGGAAGAGGGAGATTATATACCTATCGCTACAGTGTCACCACCAGACAATATGTAAGTAAACATGGCACTTAACGTCTACAGAAACCACAAGGCTTATTAGGGACCGGGAAAAGGGGGTGGGTGGGGGAAGGAGGGGGTATGGAGGTTGGGGAAGAGGGAGATTATGTAGCTATCGCTACACTGTTACCACCAGAATGATTCCTGCATTAAGATGGGCAGCGATGAGAGCCATTTTAACGTTTCATTAATTGTGAGGGACAAAGTCGCAAGACAGTGTCCACAAACCACAACCTTTATGAAGAAAAGCCGAAGCGGAATCGTGCCGATGAGACCCTTCTGCTTACCAGCCTAACGCCTTACCTCGATCACCCGTCCCCAGGTGGCATATTATATACCCTCCATTTCAGGGACTGTCGGCAACGCAGGTGTGTAAACGTAAGACACGACCAGCTGTTATTAAAGGTCAGACAGGGTCCTTTGTATCTCGAAACGGGTTAACATCTAAACACACAAACCGTGATAGACACACAATCTGGTGGCGGCGGAAGGTGTGTGTGTGTGTGGTGGGGGGGGGGGGGGGGGGGGGGGGGGGGGGGGGAGGGGGGGGGTCTGGATGCTTCCTTTTGTTAGGATGTACATTTGGTGGAGTTTATGTACCTAGTATTCAATCGCATGGCAGGGGAGCTAAGTACTGTTGGCAGTTGAGGGCTCTGTTGTCGTGTCCCCTGTTGACGTGTGACGTCTGTCAAAGTAAAGAGAGAGAGAGAGGAGGGGGAAGGGAGAGATAGATAGAGAGAGAGAGAGAGAGAGAGAGAGAGAGAGAGAGAGAGAGAGAGAGAGAGAGAGAGAGAGAGAGAGAGACAGACAGACAGACAGACAGACAGACAGACAGACAGACAGACAGACAGACAGACAGAAGACAGACACAGAGAGAGACAGAGAGAGAGAGAGAGACAGACAGACAGACAGACGGGGAGAGAGAGAGAGAGAGAGAGAGAGAGAGAGAGAGAGAGAGAAAAGAGAGAGAGAGAGAGAGAGAGAGAGAGAGAGAGAGAGAGAGAGAGAGACAGACAGACAGACAGACAGACAGACAGACAGACAGTGAGTGAGTGAGTGAGTGAGTGAGAGAGTGAGTGAGAGAGAGTGAGACAGAGTGAGAGAGAGAGAGAGAGAGAGAGAGAGAGAGAGAGAGAGAGAGAGAGAGAGAGAGAGAGAGAGAGAGAGAGAGAGAGTGAGAGACAGAGACAGAGACAGAGACAAACTGACAGACAGAGAGACAGACAGAGACAGAGACAGAGAGATCTTCATATACACTAGAACGGCGTTCTGTCGGTATGGTCCTGAACTCTCTATAGACATCGAGTCCACTTACCCTCGTCTGATGAGCTCGAACATGCCCTTCATGCCGAAGTTCATGGTCCTGTCCACCCAGCCGTCCTCACAGACCAGCATCTCTAGGCCTCGCCTGCAACACGCCCACAAGGCGGCAACATAAGCACCGGGCTGTCAGTCATCCCAACACTTCCGCCAATCAGAACGGCACAATTAATAAAAGGCAGTTCTAATCAAACGACATTCTCTTCTAACACGAGTTAAACACATCGCGCTGTACAAACAACTTGATAAACAAACAAACAACAACAAAATACCATTTACATATATTTCAACAAGCAGAACCTTAAGTGTAGTATTCTACCATAAACATAATCACCTAGCTAACAATGACTGTTTATATATATATGTAACATACATACACACCCACACCTACACAAGGAATCACTCACGCACACCAGTCAGTCCCCCATCACCTAATCAAATGCGCATTACAATTAGTGAATTACCAATACTCTCTCTCTTTGAGTCAATCTTCCTCCACCTTTTCGTATTTTGTTGTTGTTGTTGTTTTTTGAGAGAGAGAGAGAGAGAGAGAGAGAGAGAGAGAGAGAGACAGAGACAGAGACAGAGACAGAGACAGAGAGACAGAGAGAGACAGAGAGAGACAGAGACAGAGACAGAGAGAGAACTTTGTCGTTAGATACAGAGAGCACCGTTTTGCGCATTATCAATTAAAAAAATTAAAAAAATTAGAGAAGAAGTAGAGTCGAGCAAATTTATTTATCTACGATATAATCTATCGTTGACCATCAGTTGATCGCCTTTTTTCCCTACTTCTGCAACACAGCAGAATAAACACTGAAACGGGCAAACAACCAAACCCATTACCTCGTCCGAGTCATTGTGGACAAATAAACAAACTGAGGAATAACCGAACAGCTAAACCCCTTTACAAATACACGAACCCCCCGAGTAATTTCGGCGTCAAGCCTCGTCAGCCAATCAGCGTAATGTTTGCACACCGTCGGAGAACAATGCTTTCCGACGTTTTTTGTTTTGTTCTCTCTCTCTCTCTTTCTCTCTCTCTCTCTCCTTCCCTCTCTCCTCCCCTCTCTCTCCCTCCCTCTCTCTTTCTCCCCACTCTCTCCCTTCCTCTCTCCCCCTCCACCATCTCTCTTTCATACAGCAGCAATTTTCCGAACATCCACCTCTTCATTAGTGCTTCAGCATGCTTTCATTTGAAAGTCAGATGCCCGCGAGAGCTGGGGAAATGTACTCATTATCAGCGAAAATTCCTACGGACAAAGGCTGTCCCCGCGTCGTTTTTCGTATCGCATCACCAGGCAACATTGCCCACTTTGCGTTCGTGGCAACGAGGGGCGCATCACGGGAGAGTCCGGCCTGCGCATGCGTAAGTGCTCATTAAAAAAGTATGGCACGCCGTTCTGCCTGACGTTTGAGTGCGAGTGTCGCCATTATCTGGTGTCCAAAAAGCGTAGCTTTTTTCCTTCCCCCGCACCCTAACGAAGGGAATCGTTTTGGATAAAAACACAACGTCTAGACGAAGGAAATAAACTGTTCTCACACTTCTGCAGTACAGAACCTTGCAGAGGGAGGGAGGGAGGGAGGGAGAGAGAACGAACGAACGCACGAACGAACGAACGAAAGGTTTATTGAACTAGGCCATCTGCCCATGTCAAACAGGGAAGTGGGGGGTGGGGGGACATTTTTTGTGCATAAACAACTTAGCATCAAAACATTCCAACAGAGATTCTCTCCCTACAAAAACACACACCACACACCAAAAACACACACACACACACACCAACACACACACACACCACACACACACGCACCCGCACGCACCCCGCACACGTCCCTACGCCGCATTCACGCAAACTCGAGCACACTCACACACGCGCGCACCATACTCGCGCGCGCTCACACACACACACACACAAAACCCACACCCCCCACACACACACACACACACACACACCACAAATATATATACACACGCGAGTGCCCTTGGAAGTACAAAAATGAGGGGAAAATAAACAGCAATACAAAAGCATGTGGCTCACAATACCCGATCAAGCTAGGATCGCGTTGCTAATACTATTGGCTTTTAGCTCGAAGGCCTTGGAAATATAGATTGCAAGTGGAAAGGATAGTCTTGTATCTGCTAAAAGGATTGCCACCTTAAAAGCAGAAGGGCGGTTATAAAACTTAGAAGGCAAATAAGTTTCCCTTAGCGTTTTATATTTTGGGCATACTAACAAAAAATGAATTTCTGATTCGTTGGTGTCGCAAAATGGACAGGTAAAAATGTCTGGTGTTTTTTGTGAATATCGCAGACGATGTGTTTTTAAAGGGGATACGCCTAGTCTGAATCTGACCAAATGCTTTCTTAAAACAGCTTTTTTAACAGTAAACAAATAATCTGCAAGAGAATGACTTTTTTAAATGTGGAATAGAAGGCAAGACGATCCTTTGAAGCCATGGCACTGTACCAGTTTTGAAGACAGCAGTCAATTAATCGCTGTCTAAACTCGCACAAAAATCTTTTCGTGTTACAGACTCCCTGGTTTTCCCAAACGAAGCCGAAGCCGTATCGATACAATGTAAAACAAACATAAGAAACCCAGTTATTCTTGTTCTTACAATGTAAGTCATAAAGCATTTTGTATGATTTGGAAGGGAGGCGTTTGTCTGGCATTCTTACAAGGTTCAGCAATATTTAATACATCTTGTGTATGTGTTAACATAAAGAGGATATCTACCAGTTTCCCCATAAACTAGTGCGCTTGGTGTTCTTGTGCTAACATTCAAAAATCGTTTGATAGCAAACAGATGTACTCTTTCAATTATACTATAGTCTGCCATAATTCCCCAAACCTCAGACCCATAGGTTAGCATTGGTTGGATTTGGCAATCAAATAGCTTAAAGAATAATTTGGGACATTGCTCTCCCAGCCTCCACAGTAGTCTAAGAATACCCAGTGCACCTTTCCTGGCTCTGTCGGACATATCTTTAAGCGCATACGAAAATGTTAAGCCAGTGGAAAATATTATACCTAAGTATTTGTAGTGGTTAACACTTTTCAGTTTCATACCGTCATATAAAAACCATTTCTCTCTCACCCTATTGTATCCGCCTTTCTAAAAATAACTATTTGGGGATTTTTCAAAGTTAACAACAAGGTGTAATCTTTTTGCCGTGTCCCTTACACATTGAGCTGTTGTTGGAGGCCAACAATGGTGTTAGACAGGAGAACAACATCATCGCAAAAAGCATAATCAAAATTTGTAGTATCTGTGATAGGTGATACGTGTTTGCCTTTTAGAACAATTTCGTTGGCAAGTTCGTTAATAAGAAGGGAGAACAAAAAAACAGGAGAGGGAGGGAAAAGAGAGGGGGGGTAGGAGAAAAAGGGGGAACAGGAGAAAAGTGAAGGGGATGGGGGGGGGGTAAAAAACACAAGAAAATCAATAAAGGGAGAGAGAGAGAGGAGGGGGAGAGAGAGAGAGGAGAGAGAGAGAGAGAGAGACGACAGAGTAGAGAAGCGGGGGAGGGAGAGAGAGAGGAAGAGAGAGAGAGGGAGGGGGAGGGAGAGAGAGGGGGGGGAGGGAGAAGGAGAGGATGGAGAGAGAGGGAGGAGAGAGAGAGAGGAGAGGGGAGAGAGAGAGAGAGAGAAAAGAGAGAGAGAGGAGGGAGGAGAGAATTTTGGATTTTAAGTGGCAAATGGACGGAAAAGAGAGAGGGGGAGGGGGGAGGGGGGAGGGGGGGGAAAAGGGGGGGGGGGGGGGGGGGGGGGGGGCTGCAAAGAGAGGAGGGAGAGGAAGAAGAAAAGAAGAACAGTGATGTATGATAAGAAAAAAAGAAAAAAATTTTAAAATAAGTATTTTCTTTTGAAATACCCGACAAGCAAGAATTAAGACACCTGATGAGTAATAAGCTTTCAACCCCCCACCTCCCTCAAGAAAAAAAGAAAAAAAAGCCCCCGGAGACACGACTCATCAATCAAGTTGACACGGCACAACACCGCTGAGCCAAATTAGCACCTGGCCGCAACCCCATCGCCACGAGTTAATGCCGCAGAGACCACGAGTGGTCACAACTCCCCTTGTGGTGTTTATCCGTTCATCAATAATCGATGACTGACACGCACCAAGCTGAAGAGTGGTGCGCAATACATCGGAATACGACAGTGGGAGAGGTTTGTTGTTCGCGAAAGTAGCACAGAATACTTTTGGGGCGGGGCGGGGCGGGGCGAGGATGGGTGGGTGGGGGGGAGGGGGTGGTATTTTTGCCTTGATATATATATATATATATAAATCGTCTGCAACGATCGTCGACCATATATATTCAGATCGACATCGTAGACGAGTGAAAACTTGCCCAAAAGTGTCTAAGCGGCATACAGCACAAAACTCTCTGTCTTTCTGTTTGTCTGTCTCTCGTCCTGATGGGACCTTGTGCTGTTGACAGGACGTTAGAATCCAAATGCTCCCCCCCCCCCCCCCCCCTGGCTTTAATTCTGAATACTCAAAAAAATGGTTGTGCTCCAAAACCTCTCCTTCCCTACACCACAAAACACACACACACACACACACACACACACACACACACACACACACACACACTCCAAAACAAACAAACAAATCCCACAACAACCTACCTCTCTCTCTAATGAGAGATCAACTGATTGTAATCACTTGCATACCAGGGGCGTAATCAACTCGTCCTGGGGGAATTGGGCACTGCCCAAATGAACTTTGTGGCCTGATACAGAGCTAGACCATCGTTTTGCTCATTATCAATCAAACACATCCCATGGTCTACCATTCTGATCAAGATAAATCGCGTCTGAACCTAGTGACCACATCGTGCCGGCAGGCAGACTATAAAGAAACGTGCACCCCATAGTTGTGTATATAGACACACCACTACTCCACTGTTCATTGAATAACGTCCACTATCCAACATAGCCTGCACACCATAGTGGTGTATATGGACACACACACACACACACACACACACACACACACACACACACACACACACACACACACACCCCCCGACACCCATTGTTCATTGAATAACGTCCACTATCCAAATAGCCTGCACACCAAGGGTTAATGGAAACACACACACACACACACACACACACACACACACACACACACACACACACACACACACACAAAACCACACGACTACTCCATTGTTCATTGAATAACGTCCACTATCCAACATAGCCTGCACGTAGGTTGTTATAAACACACCACACCCACAAAAAAACAAGCCCCACCCTAGAGTTGTTATATAACACACCACTACTCCATTGTTCATTGAATAACTTTCACTATCCAACATAGCCTGCACCGTAGAGTTGTGTATAAGACACACTACTCATGTATTATAAACAAGCCAACATAGGTTATTTAGCAAAACAGAGGAATACGCATTTTTACAGTTGACCGTAGGTGGGAATGGACAGAAAATACTCACGATATTGGGGTAAAATACAGCACATAGGCTATGGCGATGAAAAAGAATGGACAGACTACACGGATGAGGTAGTGGAATGGACAGATACGAGCTGATGGCGATGAGGTAGAGGAATGGACAGACAGCTACTCACGAGCTGATGGCGATGAGGTAGAAGAATGGACAGACTCACGCGTGATGAGGTAGAGGAATGGACAGATACGAGCTGATGGCGATGAGGTAGAGGAATGGACAAACAGATACTCACGCGTGATGAAGTAGATGAATGGACAGACAGGTACTCAAGAGTTGATGGCGATGAGGTAGTGGAACGGATTGATGGCGATGAGGTAGAGGAATGGATTGATGGCGATGAGGTAGAAGAATGATCAGATACTCACGAGTTGATGGCGATGAGGTAGAGGACAACTACACACGAGTTGATGGCGATGAGGTAGAGGAATGGATTGATGGCGATGAGGTAGAGGAATGGACAGACAGCTATACTCACGTGTTGATGGCGATGAGGTAGAGGAAGTGCGGCGCCAGCAGCTTGAAGACTGGATGGGACTGGGACAGCTGTCGGTGAGTGGCCACCACCACCCCTTCCATCAGCAGGTGGGTGAAACCTACAATGAACAAAAATAAATAAATAAAAACAAAAATGAGGAAGGGGGGGGGGGGACTCCCTCAAGTCTTCTTCTTTTTAATCATCATCATCATCATAGGAATTCTTCCTCTCCTTCTTGTTCTTCTCTCGATCTTCTTCCAGTATTCTTCTTCTTCTTCCTTTTTACTATCATCGATTCATCTAACCAAAGACAAAGGAAATATTGTAACGAAAAACAGGCTATACACATATTACACATATACTACTTGAAGAAGAAGAAGAAGAAGAAGAAGAAGAAGAAAAAGGAGGAGGAGGAGGAGCAGCAGCAGAAGAAGAAGACCACCATTTCTCTCTCTCTCTCTCTCTCTCTCTCTCTCGCTCGCTCGCCCCTCGCTCGCTCGCTCACTCTCCCTCTGACTTCGAGAAGGTGACGAGAATGATTCAAACCCCTGTTCCGCCTCAGCGGACACAAGGGAGTGGGCAAAACCCCCGAAAAAGTGTGGGTGAAAACACGGCCTCAATTTGCTCGGGGCATGCTACATTGAACCTCACTGGTCCCCGGAGGCTTGCAGCAGCAAGACACTTCCCCCCTTTGTTTTCCTTCCGTCTTTTTGAATTTCTGTTTCGCCATCTAAAAAACACACACACACACACACGCACACACGCACGCGCAAAACGCACGCAGCACACATAAACGCCACACGAAAACAACGCACACACACACACACACACACACACACACGTACGCACGCACGCACACGCACACACACATGCCAGCAGCGCTCGTCCAGGCGTTTATATAATTAGTTAGATCTCGACAGATGACTCTCTCGCTGAAACCTGCCGCTCCATCAGGTCACAATGATGTCATCAAATGAGCCCTAATTAGATCTCAGAGCGCTTTTTGGGGGTGGGTGAGGGTGGAGGTGTGGGTGTGCGTGGGCGTGGGTGTCAAATTCCACGACTCTTCCGGAAGGCGTAACGCGGTGATGGTTATGATTCATGCAAAATCGTTGGAAATTCTACACCGGGAGATGAGACAGAAATGTGGGAACTGAGTTGGTCATGGTCACGTCATCATCAGGGAGTCATCCAATCAAGTGTGGTGCCCATACACTACTCTTAGTCACGATCGAGCCAGAGATGAGCGAGTGAAGGACGGAAGGAACAAACGAACCATAACTCCGTAACAGCGAAGACAAGCAGAAAATACAAAGCAGTATATTTTTATGAGGTGGTCTTCTGTTGACTGACCACAGTCATCATGTTATTGTTACTGTCGGACAGGGGAGGGGGGGGAGGGGGAGCATGGCATGTGGGTGGGTGCGTGGGTAGGAGGGGGTAGGGGGAGTGTCTGCATGAAAGGGAAAAAAGCTGGTGTTTCTTCAGCAGGCCCTTGCCACAAAGGTGTCGAGAGTGATGGCTGCTGTTGCCTCTGCTGGGAGCTCGTTCCATTTCTTAGTGGCTCTGGGGAGGGGTGAAAACTGTATGTACTTTGTGCGACACAGTCGGCAATGTCCACTTTTAGCCCCGTCGGTTCGCTGTCCTCAAATGGTATGAGAATATGTGTGTGTGTGTGTGTGTGTGTGTGTGTGTGTGTGTGGTGGATGGAATGAACTTGAAGTATGCACTACGTTGGCATATCCACACATCAGTTCATTCTGTACTATATGCCAGTGCTGTACACAAGCACACGCACAAACACGCATCTTCAAACCGTTTGAGGACAGCAAACCGACGGGGCTAAAAGTGGATATTGCCTAATAATAATAGTCATAATAATTATAATAGATAACTTTTGTACAGCGATATTCTCTGGTGTACACAAACTCACTGCGCTTTACAACATTTCCAACATTTGTTTTTAGTTAAGTGCCGGCAGTTTGTACATCAGTGTGCACCACGTTGTTCTTGACCTCCCACAGTATGGCGAGTTTCGCAGTCCCTCGCCTCTGTTGGAGGGTGGGCCAGTTCAACCGGTTCATCACTGCGCTGGCCCTCGAACTAGAAGAGCTGTGGTCGCGATTTGGGACGAACCGTGCGGCAGCCCTTATTGGTAAGGATTCAATCTTGTCAGTTGTGGGAGAGGATCATCTTGCATACTTCAGCGTCGTCTGCAAACAGTCTTGCCAGTGAAGTCCGGTTCTTCTTCAAATGACGCTTTACGTCCACAGAGATTAGGGGGGGGGGGGGAGTGAGGGAGTGGGGGGTGGGCAGGTCCTCCATCTCATCTTTCACACATCTCCTGAGCTCTGAAGAAAAGTCCTTCTCCAGTGTTGCTTTACGTCCACAGAGACCATAAGGACTATTAGGGACGGGGACGGGGAGCCCAAGACGTCCACCTCGTCTTTCACACAGCTCCTGAGCTCTGAAGAAAAGTCCTTCTTCTTCCATACATGTTGCTTTACGTCCACGGAGACCGTACGGACTATTAGGGACGGGGAGCTCAGGACGTCCACCTCGTCTGTCACGCAGCTCCTGAGTTCTCAACAAAAGTCTTTCTTCACTGATGCTTAACGTCCACAGAGACCGTACGGACTGTTAGGGACAGGAAGCCCGGGACGTCCACCTCGTCTTGGCTTCGTATCTCCTTTAACAGCACCCAGCTGACGTGATGTGCATAACAAAAGACACGCCAACGCAGACCAACTCAGGCCTAGCGTACATTCCACTGTATGTGACGGCAGTGTTCCCGTATTACATATATATCTATATATCTCTATCCCTGCATACGAGACAGTTGAAAGCTGCCGAAGAATGCATAATTACAGGGAATAATGTGAACGAGCAGAAGAGATACAAGCACTCCGGAGCGATCACGCAGGTTCACTGTATAATGTCCGTCCGTGCACCGCACCAATAATGTATGCAGCAACGTGACAAATTAACCGTCGGCCCACAAAGCTCGACCCTCGTCGGTGACATTCCTCTCAACCGGATGTTGCCGGGGCCCATGGCCTTGGAGAGATAATAGATTCGTACCGCCCAGTCGGCGTCGTATATATATATATCTAGCTTGCTTCAGGGTAAAACGTAGTATTATACGGAAATCAAACACTGCTTCAAAGAACTAAAATCAGACGGAGTGAAAAACAATCCAATCCCAATCAGTCCACAACAGGCAAGCAGGGAGAGGCTGTGGGCAGAGAATGGGGTGGGAGGGCGGGGTGGGGAAGGGGGGGGGGTGACTGGGAGAGAGGGGGGGGTGGGGGGAGGGGGGGGAACCGAAAAATGCAGGGAGCGTGC
>JABMCL010002484.1:1542500-1550000 GCA_018857735.1 Alviniconcha marisindica
CTCTCTCCCAACCCCTCTCTCCCCCCTCCCTCCCTCATCCCCCCCCCCCCCCCCCCGCCACTCTCTTTCTCTCTCTCTCCCTCCCTCCCTCATTTCCTCTCTCTCTTTCAATCCCTCTCTCCCCCCCTCCTCCCTCATTCTCCCCCCCCCCCCCCCCCATTTCTCTCTCTCTGTGTCTCTGTCTCTCTCTCACTCTCCCCCCTCCTTCCTTCATTTCATCTCTCTCCCAACCCCTCTCCCCCCCTCCCTCATTTCATCTCTCCCTCCCTCCCCCTCTCTCTCCTTCCCTCTCTCTCCTCTCCTTCCCTCTTTCCCACCCCTCTCTTCTTCCCTCTATCTCCCCACCTCCCATTCTTTCTCCCCGCCTCGCCCCCTTTCTCCCTTCCTATATCGCCCCCTTCTCTCTCCCTCCTTCTCCCCCCCCCCCCCCCCCACCTCCTTTCCTTCCCCCCTCTCTCTTCCCCCTCCGTCCCTCTCTCTCCCCCTCCTTCTCTCCCTCCCGCTCTCCACCCCTCCGTCTCTCTCCCTCCCTCTCTCTTCCTTGCACCCACTCCCCCTCTCTCTCTTTATCTCTATGTCAAGCATAAGAAAGGATGAACGGATGGGTGCGTTTTCAAAAGACAGTTTCATATATACAGAAACGGAACAGAATCAGGCACAGAAAAGAGATTCATATACAGAAATGAGACAGATTTATACACAGAAAAGAGGCAACTTTGTATACATAAATGCGTCAGATTCGTACACAGAAAAGAGGCACTCTCATAATTATACAGAAATGGGATAGAAAAACATCGAGGTGTCGTAAACAAAACTCAAAAACCAGGTCTATACACACACACGTGTGTGCGTGCGTGCTTGCGTGCGTGTGCGTGCGTGCGCGCGCGCGTGTGTGTGTGCGTGCGTGTGTGCGTGTGTGTGTGTGTGTGTGTGTGTGTGTGTGTGTGTGTGTGTGTTCTGTTCCCGGCATCCAACTGTACACAAACTGACTAATCGCTGATTAATCGCCCAGATACGAGTTTCTGTATGGTTGGCTGCTTCTGCCACAATGCATATTCTGACAGGCTTGCCGCCGATGAAGAAGGAACCCCGCTTCATTGATGATTTATGCCATGTTGTGGCCGACTTGCATTATCCCGCAGTATGGACAGATTAAAATCCGATCTCAAAACGCAATTATTGGTGCTTTTGTGGTCTGCACGCTTGACTAACGCTTGATAGGAATCGGTGTAAATCGGATCTCGAAGCGGAATTATCGATGCTTTTGTGGCTTCTACGCTTGACTACTGTTAACACGGAGGGGAATCGGGCGAGAGACTAAATGCGGTCTTTGAGTCGTGTGGTATTGGATATCTTTATTGCAAGAGACAGGTGGAAAAAGGGATGTGCTTCTGATCGAGGCAAATCGCCGAAAGTTTGGGTGCAGCCGATATACAGCCACACGTTTTCATATTAACCGAAGTGACCGAAAACATCTTCGCCAAACGTTTTAATATTAACTGAAGTGACCGAAGACATCTTCGCCAAATGTTTTAATCTACATCTTCGCCAAACGTTTTTCATATTAACCGAAGTGACAGAAAACATCTTCGTTAAACGTTTTAATATTAACCGAAGTGACCGAAGACATCTTCGCCAAATGTTTTAATATTAACCGAAGTGACAGAAAACATCTTCGTTAAACGTTTTAATATTAACCGAAGTGACCGAAGACATCTTCGTTAAACGTTTTAATATTA
Organism: Alviniconcha marisindica; assembly: GCA_018857735.1. Classification (NCBI taxonomy): domain Eukaryota; kingdom Metazoa; phylum Mollusca; class Gastropoda; family Provannidae; genus Alviniconcha; species Alviniconcha marisindica. The sequence goes on from JABMCL010002484.1 coordinate 1,544,240, forward strand.
ACCGAAGTGACCGAAGACATCTTCGCCAAACGTTTAAATATTAACCGAAGCGACCGAAAATATCTTCGCCAAATGTTTTAATATATATCTTCGCCAAATGTTTCAATATTAACCGAAGTGACCGAAAACATCTTCGCCAAACGTTTCAATATTAACCGAAGAGACCGAAGACATCTTCGCCAAATGTTTCAATATTAACCGAAGTGACCGAAGACATCTTCGCCAAACATTTCAATATTAACCGAAGTGACCGAAGACATCTTCGCCAAAGGTTTTAATATTAACCGAAGTGACCGAAGACATCTTCGCCAAACATTTCAATATTAACCGAAGTGACCGAAGACATCTTCGCCAAAGGTTTTAATATTAACCGAAGTGACCGAAAACATCTTCGCCAAACGTTTTAATATATATCTTCGCCAAACGTTTTAATGTTAACCGAAGTGACCGAAGACGTCTTCGCCAAAGAGGTAGTTCACCAAGTCCGCGAAGCTATATTAAGAGCGGCCTTTTAAATGGAATAATTATTTCACCCCCCCCCCCCCCCCCCCACACACACACATTCTCCACGCATCTGTCTACAGATATCGCTTGCTGGTCCAACGCTCCCAGCGCACCATCGATAATTGTCGCGACCTGTCTCGGTTCTCGGCCAGTCTTTTTCATCTTGACGAGGTCCGTAACTGTCTTTGGGGCTTCCGGCGTGCTGATGACACCCGCTATGACTCCCCGGCGTGGTAAGGGTGTTTTTCTCAGTCCCGCAATCGATTTTCAGTGCTGCACGCTCTCTTTAAGGTGTCCGTAAACCTCACCTGTACGGCGATCACGCGCATCACTATCTGAGCACACGGGCGTTAAAATTCCCAAGCACTCGCAGTCGTATCATCGTTAGGACACACGGAAATGGGGCGCTGGGTGCTACTGAGACCCTGTCTCCTTGGTTTAAACAAGAATTTATTCCAGACAAAATAAAGATACAGTAAATGGTTATGGGCTCATCAACAAGCTTTCTGCTTGTAGGCGGTGAGCTCATTTACATACAGTTGGTGGGGAGGGGGGCGGGGGGGGGGATTGAGGGGGGGGGGGGGGGGGATGTATGCCGGACGAAAAATTTCACAAAGCTAACAATAAATGAGATATGACGAAAACAAAAACAAAACAACAACAACAAAAACAAAGAAACAAAGACACAAAAACAAATAAACAAACAAACAAAACGAAAACAACAACAACAAAACCACACAAGAGGAAACAAAGAAACAAACAACATCAAAAGAGAGAAGAAAAACGACGACAACAAAAACAAAAAAACAGTCACTAGGGAACAATCAAAACAAACTAGAGGTTTTTTTTAAAAGAGAGAGACCCTGGCTCTTTGTTCTCGCTCCTCGTCACCTTTTCTTCTTTCAGGCCACGCAGCACAAGCGATGTTTCAGTTTGCTATTGACACCACCATCTTGACCGGAACATCGGGAAAGCGGCAGTTGGCAGAGCGTCCGACTGAAAAGCCAGGCGCAATACTGACATAGGTTCGAGTCCCCGGTGCGGCAAGGGATTTTTCTCCCAGAGTCAACTTCCAGCGCAGACTCTCCTACGGTGTCCGTACAGCCCCCAGTGTGCAATCGCATGCATCGACATCTGTGCATGTTAAAAATCCCAAACACTGGCAGCCATACTATTGAGTTTGGACACACATAAATGTTGCACACACTGATAGGAATGTGTAGCGCTGCTCTTGCGGCTGCTGTGCCTTAATTACCAAGGTAAGGCGACCCAAATTTCCCCTTAAGGGACGACGAAGTACTAAAATACATCCCACGGAGAGGGATGATGGAATAAGTCTGTCCAAATAGCAGAGGGAATGAAAACAGTCACATACGTAATAGTCTAAAAACCAAACCAAACAACAACAACAAAATAACACAAACAAGCAAACTAACAAACAAACAAAAAAACGGGGCAGAACTACCTCCACAAAAGGGGGAACGCAGACGGAGGAAGAAGAACTTGACCATAAAAACTAAATTCCGTCAACCCTCGACTTGTGACAAGTGAAGACTGACATTGTGAAGCTCACTCAGTGGGGACTGTGTCACACAAAGCCTGACACATATCGCTTTAAACAGTCTCCGAAACGTAGGCAACATTAAGGTTTGTGCCATGGACGTTATCACACCGGCTTTAGGCAGTCGGGGGAAAAAGAACCCAAAACCCCATGCAATACATGACTATATAATACAACTTTAATATCTTTTGATGCGGAGAAGACACCCGTGAGACAGACTCACATGACTCCCCCCCCCCCCCCCCCCCCCCCCCCCCCCCCCCCCCCCCCACGCACCTCCCCCCCCCTCCCTACACCCACCCCACCCCCTCTCACACACCACAGACCCACAGTCAAAACTCACTTGACCCGCGTTTCAACTCTGGCCAGGCAAGCATCTTGACTAATCGCGTTTTCTGCTTCGAAACTTCTCCGCCCCTCGAGAGCTCCGCGCCTAAGACGTCGGTTTTTGCAACACGAACACTTGTGTTGAGATGAAAGCAGTCGGACCAGTTGGAGGATGGATCAGGCTATACAACATGCAAGAAGGAAACAACTGCAGGCGCTGGGTATATGCGCATCTCTAAGATGCTGCTTACGACAGAGCATTACATTTTCTTCATCTTTCTCTTCTTCTTCTTCTGTACAGTGTCCAGCTTTAACATTCTGAAGACTCGGGCGGCACTTTTAGTGCAAGCTGGGTTATTCTGGTGTTTGCATAATCCACCTGACTCTGACGTGGACTACAGGATCTTTAATGTGCGTGTATATATATATATATATATATATATATATATATATATAAATCTATTTTGCATGCGTATGCACTCAGAGCTCAGGAGCTGTGTGAAAGTCCTGGGCTCCCGTCCCTAATAAGCCTACGGTTTCTGTGGACGTAAACTAACACTTCAACAACATGCGTACGCAGTAAACATGGTGCTTAACGTCCACAGAAACCATAAGGCTTATTAGGGACGGGGAGAATGGGGGGAAGGGGGTATGGAGGTGGGGGAAGAGGGACGCACACGGGGGAGCTCTGTTTATAGTCTCACCCGAAGGGCTTTTGTAAAGAGTCTGCACAGAATCCGACTCTGGAGAGATCTCAAGGTGGGCGCAAAGCTTAGCACGTAACGCACGCTCCAAGCATCGCTTTCCGGCACCTTCCTCCAAACTCTGCCAGATTTAGTTACGCCACTGAAGGGGCATTCTTTATCTCCGCGCAGCTGTCCACCGACGCGGTCAGCGCCCTCCGAAAGGTTTGGGTACTAATATGACTGTAGAAGCAGCCTAGCGCCAAAGCATGCACGTAAACATGAGACGCATCCACCTCGGGTAAAAAAAGAAAAAAGAGTTCCGTCTCGATTCAAACGATTGTGGTTTTATTTGTGCTGGTGTAAACTTTGTTGGCGGCTATAAATGACACACCTTGTTTCATTTGAGTTGTATTGTCCCTAATATGTCTACTCGACATCAGAGGACATGAAGCCCCACATCATCATTTGAGTTGTTTGTAACAAACTTACTACTGTCTGAGCACCAACCTAAAACTGCTCGTTATCTGACAGTTTTATGGACCCGATGGCGTAACTAAATCCGGCAGTGGTTGAAGGAATGATGTCGTAAACCTGTGCTTGGAGTTTGCACGTAACGGTCACCCATCCATGTGGTAACCACGCTCCATCGTGCTGAACTCTGGCTTTGGCGACAGCGAGTACTCCGTCTTGCTCTGCGGCACCACTGACTCTACAGAAGATTCTTTTCGGCATAACGGAGCGAGAAACTAGAACAGATTTATTTTCCTAGATCATGTTCAGACAGACTGACACTGTGCTGAAGCTGGCCGTCAGCTACACACGCCGCATGCACCTTACGTACGTTGCTTTGCATGAAGTGACATGGTGCGTGGTTGTATGGTGTGAACAGAAATTGCGCGAGGCGGCAGCAGTTTCACGTAGCACCACGCCATGTCAGCGCTGTCGGTACACCACTTGGGTGGATATTCAAAAACGCGCTAAAAAAGCTATAGTCACTCATGTGGAATCACATTGATGCGAGCGCAGTGAGTCTGCTCGAGTGCGGAGAATAGCGCTATATAAAAAAAAAGCCGCGATCAACGAGTTTGCCGTCAGGACATCTGAGGACATTAAGCAACACTACCTACCTACCTAGTTGGCCGTCACAATCTCTCACTTGAAAGAAAATGCCAAAACCTTAGAGCTTGCGCGACTTGCGACCGCAGCCGGGTCGGCTTAAGGACAAGCATACGACATACTTATTATAGGCGGGAGCTGCCACAAGTATCACATGTCTTTTGTGGCAACAAAAGTATGCGACAAAACTTTTGCCGCGACATGAATACTTTTGTCGCGACAAACATAATTTTGGATGGGAAAAGGGGGCGATGTACTGACCGGGTTGTTGGGTCCTGGTTGCTGAAACAGCTGTATGGCGATGGGCTGCAGCTGGCCATTGGCGTTCAGGAACAGCAGAGATATAGGCACGCATATCTGAAACACAGCGTCAGGACAAGCGTTCAAACCAGCGGCGACCAAACGACAACGACGATGAGAGGGGTCTCATCCTCCCACCACCACCACCACCACCACCACTACCAGCAGCAGCAGCAGAAAAACCAAACAACCACATTACAAAAAGCACATAATCATTCACAAACACGCCCACGCACACACACACACACACACACACATTAAGAAACATTAGTGTCCGTTTAAAAGTACACATCCATACTCATGTGCGCGGTCAAACACACACACATGCCCATGACACAAACGCTTATAACCTTGGATCTGACGGGAACGCTCTACATGGGCAATTTACTCACCGTAAAGTTGGTTCTGACGGGAAAGCCCTCCATAGCAAATTCACTCACCGCAAAGTTGGGTCTGAGGGGAACGCCCTCCATAGGGCATTTATTTACTCACCGTAAAGTTGGGTCTGACGGGAAAACCCTCCATAGGAAATTTATTTACTCACCGTAAAGTCAGGTCTGATGGAACGCCTTCCGTAGGGGATTTATGTACTCACCGTAAAGTTGGGTCTGACAGGAAAGCCCTCCACAGGAAATTTACTCACTGTAAAGTTGGGTCTGACTGGAACGCCCTCCATTGGGGACTTATTCACTCACAGAAAAGTTGGGTCTGACGGGAATACCATCCATAGGAAATTTACTCACCGTAAAGTTGGGTCTGACGGGAATGCCAGCCATAGGAAATTTACTCACCGTAAAGTTGGGTCTGACGGGAATGCCAGCCATAGGAAATTTACTCACCGTAAAGTTGGGTCTGACGGGAATGCCAGCCATAGGAAAGTTACTCACTGTAAAGTTGGGTCTGACTGAAATGTCAGCCATAGGAAATTTACTCACCGTAAAGTTGGGTCTGACGGGAATGCCAGCCATAGGAAATTTACACACCGTAAAGTTGGGTCTGACGGGAATGTCAGCCATAGGAAATTTACTCACCGTAAAGTTGGGTCTGACTGGAATGCCAGCCATAGGAAATTTACTCACCGTAAAGTTGGGTCTGACGGGAATGCCAGCCATAGGAAATTTACTCACCGTAAAGTTGGGTCTGACGGGAATGTCAGCCATAGGAAATTTACTCACCGTAAAGTTGGGTCTGACTGGAAGGCCCTCCATGATCTTCATGTCACAAAGAAAAAGTCGGTTGTGTTTTATGGCCTGTTCGATGGTCAGCC
>JABMCL010002484.1:1555000-1560000 GCA_018857735.1 Alviniconcha marisindica
GGAGGTAGGATGTCGTAAACCAGTGGTAGGAGTTTAGCATAAATCATATCTCACGTTGACAACCCCCTGCCGCGTTTTTTTTTTTTTCACGACAGGAAGTGGGTTGACATTCACCGAGTAGTGGTGTGTGCGCATGAATCGGTCCTCTGATAAAGTTTGCTGCAGTCGCGGAGTGTTGATCACGTAAAAAGCGTGCAACTAAAGCTCTTCGTATGTACGGGAAAAGCCCAGTACTTCTTTCGGTCTACTTAAAGCCTCCCACCCCCACCCCTCTCCCTCCTTCGCCCACATCCAACCTCCCGCCACTTGACTTAAAATATACTCCTAACTGCATTGCAGATATGTGTGTGCGTGCGTGCGTGTGTGTGTGTGTGTGTTCCTTTGTTTCCTCTTGTTTTTTGTTTTTGTTGTTCTTGTTGTTGCTGTGTGTGTGCGTGCGTGCGTGCGTGCGTGCGTGCGTGCGTGCGTGCGTGCGCGCGTGTGTGTGTTGGTTTTGTGTGTGTGTGTGTGTGTGTTGCGTGCGTGCGTGCGTGCGTGGTGCGTGCGTGTGTGTGTGTGTGTGGCGCGCGGGGTGTGTGTGTGGCGTGCTGTGCGTGGGGCGTGCGTGCGTGCGTGCGTGTGTGTGTGTGTGTGTGTGTGTGTGTGTGTGTGTGTGTGTGTGTGTGTGTGTGTGTGTGTGTGTGTGTGTGTGTTTTATGTCTCACTGATCGTTAGCCTGGTAAAATGTTTCGTCCGCCATATATTAGTGTTTCTTTTTCAACTGTATGTAAATGACCTCACCGCCCATAAACCGTAAGTTTGTTGGTAAGCCCATGACCACTCATTGTATCTTTATTTTGTCTGGAATCAATTCCTGTTTAAACCAATTGCATCGCAGTTGGTAGACTACAGAGATACCACAAAGCATCGCATGTGCTGTTTGGATCGGTACGTAGCAGTGCTCTTGCAGCTGCTGCAAGTTTGTACACTCCGGCAAGGCAAGAGGATGTAAGTAAACATGGTGCTTAACGTCCACAGAAACCGTACGGCTTATTAGGGACGGGGAGAAGGGAGGGAAGGGGTATGGAGGTGGGGGGAAAGGGAGATTATATACCGATCGCTACGCTGTCACCACCAGAATGACTTCTGCATTAAGATGGGCAGCGATGAGAGCCCTTTTAATGTTTCAGTAGGAAGTGATGGACAGAGTCACAAGACAGTGTCCACAAACCACAGCCTTTTTGAAGAGAAAAGAGAGCCGAAGCGGTATCGAACCGAGGTCCTTCCGCTTACCAGCCTAACGCCTTACCGCAAGGCCAAACCGGCTCACTTCAAGAGGATGTACCTGTGGTGGAGTTTATGTACCTTGCATTTACTCGCATGCCATGTGAGAGAGTGACCGTAGGCGACTCAGGTCTTTGTTGTTTACTTGTGTGACGTATTTTGAGCGCTAATTAACTACCTTGTGTGTTGATTCTGCACGAGCGCGCTGGGCCTCGTTCTGTTTCAGATTTCAGGCAAGGCGTTCGTTACTTCACCCTTAACGCTCAGGCAATCCGCGATCACGTCATTCTTTTTATTATGAGGCAAAATAAACTCTATCACATCACAAGCAAAAAGTCTTCTTCAACGTTTATGACACACGACACATGATGACATGGGGGGAAATGAAGGTGAATAAAGCGGGAAAGAACAGTGACACAGAAAGGGCAGAATTCCTGGCAGGAAGTGAAGCACGCAACGCTACATGCTGACATACCGCAGGCTTACAAGAAGAAAAGTCAGTCAGAAAAGAAGAAGAAAAAACGTGTGACTGAAAACGTGTATGAATAAAAGAGAGAAAGAGAGGGAAGAGAAAGAGAGAGGGCAAGATGAGAAAAGTAGGAGGTGGATGGAAGGGGAGAGAGAGAGAGGGGGGGAGAGAGAGGAGAGAGAGAGAGAGAGAGAGAGAGAGAGAGAGAGAGAGAGAGAGAGAGAGACAGACAGACAGACAGACAGACAGACAGACAGAGACAGACAGACAGACAGGCACAGACAGACAGAGAAGTGAGAAAGAGAGAGAAGAGAGAAAAACAGAGAAGAGAGAGAGAGAGAGAGAGAGAGAGAGAGAGAGAGAGAGAGAGAGAGAGAGAGAGAGAGAGAGAGAGAGAGAGAGAGAGAGTGCACTTCTGAAATGGGGACACCCACAAACAAAAGCTGCCGAAGCGCACGTACGTCCACCAATCATGGAGCATCAGTTCAAGTTATGGGTCAAGCAGTTGACACTGCAGAGCCCGGCCCAGTGCGGAGACAAGAGCGGATCATACGCTGCGGGTGTATGCATGTAACTCGTACAATTACATGGACCGCCCTGCCTTTTTGGGCGGTGACAGCTCTAATAGGGCTATTGCGTGGAGGTTAAACGTGCTAACTGAAAACTCCGCGGTATTTAACGAACGCTTCACAGGCTCGACCTCTCTGTGAGCCGGTTTGGCCTAGCGGTAAGGCGTTAGGCTGGTAAGCAGAGGGACCTCGGTTCGAATCCGCTTCGGCACTCCTTTCTCTTCAAACGTTGCGGCACTGTCTTGTGACTTCGTCCCTCACAATTATGAAACATTAAAATGGCTCTTATTGCTGCCCACCTTTGGGCAGCGATGAGAGCTATTTTAATGTTTCAGTAGGAAGTGATGGACAAAGTCACAGGACAGTGTGCACAAACCACAACCTTTTTGAAGAGAAAGGAGAGCCGAAGCAGTATCGAACCGAGGTCCTTCCGCTTACCAACCTAACGCCTTAATTACCTCTAGGCCAAACCGGCTCACGCCCGGCATAGGTGTTTCGACATTGGGTCTTAACTGTGATGGAAGCCACCCCGGCGAAATAACCCGGGGGGAAAACAGTGTTTGCCAGCCCCCGTGGATCAACCGTGGATCAATCAGAGTGAACGTTAGTTAGGTCACGGCGCGTCACGATCGAGATTGTCATCGTCGCACATTCCATTTCCAACCTCGCTTTCCATCTCGCCACCCCACCCGCCGCCGTGACCTGGCTCATTAAGAATGAATGACCCCAGGTCAGTGCTGTGCGCACGTGCCCATAATCCCACTGTCGCTTCCGTGTCACCCGACGTAACGTCCCTCTGGAGCATTTAAGAATGGTCTGTTGACACATTCCCTGCAACACGGTTTTCGAATCACGGAGAGAGGCTTAGGAGTTCATCGTGCATTTTGTATGACCTTGCTGTCCCCAACGGGAATCTCTGCTGTGAGAGGTACGCCCCACCTTCCCCCCTCCACACACACACACACACACACACACACACACCAACACACACACACATACACACACACACACACACACACACACACACACACACACACCCCCACTCACGCCTCCCCATACCCCACCATCTCTCTCTCTCTCTTCCCCCCCCTTTCTCTCTCTCTCTCTCTCTCTCTCTCTCTCTCTCTCTCTCCCCACACACACACACACACACACACACACACACCCCACACACACACACACACAACCCCCCCCCAAAACCTCTCCCTCCCCCTAACACACACACACACACACACACACACACACACACACACACACACACACAAAACCAAAAGCCAGATGCAAAGCGGCCTATACCCCGCCGGGCCGCATTTCAAATCCTCCCCAAAAAAATTTGTAGTTTCGTTTCTTAAACACTGTGTGTGTGTGTGTGTGTGTGGTGTGTGTGTGTGTGTGTTGTGGTGTTGTTGGTGTGTGGGGTGTGTGTGTGTGTGGGGTGGGGTGTGTGTGTGGTTGTGTGCGTGGTGTGTGCGTGTGCGTGTTGCGTGCGTGCGTGCGTTGTGTGTTTCGTGTTGTGTGTGCGTGTGTGGTTGTTGTGTATTGGTGTGTTTGTGGGGGTTTTGTGTGTGTGTGTTATTGATGTGTGTGTGGGTGTGTGTGTATGTGTGTGTGTGCGTCGCTGTGTGTGTGTGTGTTAATTTGGGTTTGTGTGTGTGTGTGGTGGTGTTTTGTGTGTGTGTGGTTGTGTGTGTGTGTGGTGTGTGTGTGTGTGTGTGTGTGTGTGTGTTGTGTGTGTGTGTGTGTGTGTGTGTGTGTGTGTGTGTGTGTGTGTGTGTGTGTGTGTGGGGGTGGGTGGTGACTGAGCAAAACTTTATGTCCCCGATGACTATAAAATTCCTCGCGAATGTAACTCACGAAAGCGCTCTCAGGGATTGTCTTACATACCACAATAATTCATCTACATACTCTGCGTGTAGACTGGATTTAACTCGTCAATAAAAATTCCACCATTTATTCCACCGGACCTCTTGACCTACTGGAATGTGGCTGACCCCGCAGAACAGTTCGATGTTGGTATCACGAGGTCACCATATGTTTCGACACTGTAAGAAACACAAATCGTGTTTCAAAATGTCAAAACTCAGAGACAGAGAGGGAGACGTGAGCATATAAATGAATGTGCATGGACGCATATATCCATGTGTATGCATGTTTTTGCTAGTGCAAACAAGCCTGTATTCAAATATGATTTAAAGCTTAATTTTTTTGTTAAGTTCGTTCTTTTGGTGTAATACACTGACTATGTTGTCATCATGATAATCTTAAGATCGGTCTCAACATCACTTATATCAAAAGAGTGTTGTTGTCGTTCTTAAAGAATAATAATAATGAGTAACTTAGTGTTTTTCAACTCAGTCAACCATTATGGTTATATCAGGGCGGAAGAAGAAGAAAAAGAAGAAGAAGAAGACAGTGGGAACCCATTCCTAGCACCTACGCTAACTACCATGCCCACGGCCCCACCCTAGCACCTACGCTAACTACTATAGCCACGGCCCCATCCCGTGCACCTACATAAAGCAGGGCGGGGCAAAACCCGAGTTCCGAGGACATTAAGAACCAAGTAGTAAAACCCGAGTACTGATGAGTCGAGCAGACAGCGCGGGAAGGTCGAGGAGAGAACTGGCGGTTGGGACTAGGGGTTTGGGGGGGGTGGGGGGCACCCGAAGGGGGGTGGGGGGTGGGGGGGGGGGGTCACC
>JABMCL010002484.1:1570000-1580000 GCA_018857735.1 Alviniconcha marisindica
TCAATCAAAATGGTGTTTGTATGGCGCAAATCCTTACACGTTCTAAGCGGCTCACATAACGCAATACTATTAGTATAACATAAAATAAAAAGAATGCAATACTATAATACAAAATAAAACAAACACATGAACCAACTCATACATGCAGCCCTCAAAATGATATAGAATTATACATAATAACATGCCAGTACACCACACATACAGCAAGCAACACACACACGCATCGAGAACCCGGCCGCGCGGCCAAACCCGTTTCGCAATCACGTTGGACTGAAGAGCCCCATGGTAAAACCAGTGCTCTGACAAAGCCGTGCTCACCGCTGCATTTCATAACCTCATAACTCTGCCTCCTGAAAACAGGTCAACCGGGATCCCCTCCGTCACACAACCACAATCAACGCCGGTCGCAGTTTTCCACTTCACCGGAAGGAAGTCCTCGTGTTGCCTCCTGTCCTAGCCTGTGCCACTGGGCCCACCCCAGGCAGCTAGTGCTAGCCTGTGCCACTGGCCCACCACGGGCAGCTAGGGCTCGTGTAGCCTCCCGTCCTAGCCTGTGCCACTAGGCTCACCCCAGGCAACTAGTGATAGCCTGTGCCACTGGCCCACCACGGGCAGCTAGGGCTCGTGTAGCCTCCAATCCTAGTCTGTGCCACTGGGCCCACCCCAGGCAGCTAGTGCTAGCCTGTGCCACTGGACCCACCCCAGGCAGCTAATGCTAGCCTGTGCCACTGGCCCACCACGGGCAGCTAGGGCTCGTGTAGCCTCCAGTCCTAGCCTGTGCCACTGTGCAAATGATGCAACGTAACACGGGCGGTTACGGCCTCAAATCGAGGATGTCGGCGGCGAAACTGCCCTCGCTGCAAAAGCGCCTGTTTTCAGAGTCCAAAACGACGAGCATGGATTTTTTGCAGGTGTGTAGTTATTTGTACTTTGCAGCAGCAACGTTTACCGTGTGTGTGTGTGTGTGTGTGTGTGTGTGTGTGTGTGTGTGCGTGCGTGCGTGCGTGCGTGCGTGCGTGCGTGCGTGCGTGCGTGCGTGCGTGCGTGCGTGCGTGCGTGTGTGTAAAACGTCTTCCAGTTTCCGCAGCTGCAAAAGTAATATTAAGTCACGTCGCTGAAACGTAACAGCAACATTTGTATGCATAGTCTATAGTCTAAATCTATGCTCGCAGCTTCAAAAACGCGATCTGCAACACGACGAGCGCTTGCTTTAAACAAAAAATGTTTCCACTACGAACGCTTGCTTTAAACAAAATGTGTTCCACTACGAACGCTTGCTTTAAACAAAAATGTGTTCAACGACGATCGCTTGCTTTACTGAAACAAAAATGTGTTCCCCTACGATCGCTTGCTTTAAACAAAAATGTGTTCCACTACGAACGCTTGCTTTAAACAATTTTTTTTAATGTGTTCCACTGCGAACTCTTGGATTAAACAAACTCTATTCAACTGCGAACGCTTGCTTTAAACAAAAATGTGTTCAACTACGAACATTCGTCCAAGCACTGGACAGGAAAACAACATAGCTCAACCAAATACAGATAATTGGTGTAGCTTTCAATCTCATTTTTCATTTTTTTTCACCGTTTAACTGTTATTTAAGTGTCGTTTTGTAGCTTGATAAAGGGGATTACCCCTTAAATTTGCAGGTTGTTTTTCGTCCTAATCAATAGCATTCTTCTGAACTTTTTATGCGTTTGGATCTTGTTTCAGAACGCTAGCAGTCAGTCTTATTTCAGATTTGTTGTTGTTGTTGTTGTTGTTGTTGTTGTTGTTGAGAGTCAGCATTGTGGGAAGGGCGTAGGGGTGGGGAGTTAACCATGATCAAATCTCCAGCACCATTTGCATGTTGTGCTTTGTCCTAATAAATAGCGTTCTTTTGAACCTTTTACGTGTTTGGATCAACTGCGAACGCAATTGCGGCGACAACCGCTAACAACAACGGCTGGCGACAGGAGCCGGAAGCCATCCTGGCAGACTCCATTCATTCACGCTGCGCGCGCGCGCAGCAGCTTCCGGTTGTCCCCGAGGCACACCGCGGTCGCTGAAAAGCCCACAATGACAGTTCTAGCTATCCCGTTCAACTCTCCTGCCCGCGTGTGTTGTGCTGGGTTTTTTGGTTTTTGTTGTTGTTGCGAGGTCGCTGAAAATCACCATAGTTCAGGAGCTGTGTGAGAGTCGAGGTGGCCGTCCTGGGCTGTCCGTCCTAACGAGCCTTCTGGTTTCCGTAGACGTAAAGCTATATTGAACTATGCTTCGGCATTGGTCTCAGCTTGTCCCTAATATGTCAACCGACATCCGAGGACATTAAGCAACTCTACCTACCTACCTCGCTGAAAACCCCACAATGAAAGTTCTAGTTATCCCGTTCAACTCTCCCGCCCGCGGGTGCTGTACTGGTTTTTGTTTGTTTGTTTTTTCTCTTCTGTTTTTTTTTTTGCGAGGTCGCATGATCATCACCAGTATGCCGCGGTCGCTGAAAACCGCACAATGAAAGTTCTAGCTATCCCGTTGAACACTCCCGCCCGCGTGTGCTGTGCTTTTTTTTGTTTTTGTTTTTTTTGTTTTGTTTTTTGTTCGTTTTTTTGTTTTTTGTTTTTTGCGAGGTCGCATGATCATCACCAGTACGTTCCGAGCGGATCGAGCTTCACAAGTGGGCGATTCATAGACGAGCTGAACTTTGTAGTTTCTTTCCGGCAGCTACGCCACGCGCGGCAGTATTGTGATCTCGCTTCAAAGCTCCCCTCCGGAGGCGGCCCTGCTCGTTTCACAGAAAGTTAATCACAATCCAATTACTGACCAACTCACAGGCCCTCTGGGCTATCCACCTTCTAGGTGATCATCAAACTGAAGTGGCGTGCTTTCAGAGCGTGTACAAACCGTCAAACAGAAGAGATGCGATAGAGTAACCTTTCTTGCTTTTCGACGTAACGGTTGTTGTCTTTGTTGTTTGTTTTTGTTTTTTGCTTTTATTTTCCAAAGAGTTTCGAGCTCAACATCGCCCTGATGTAACGGCACGGGTTGAGTGGGCGTAAAACACCATCTTACTTACATACTGGGGCTCAGCATTACATAATTATAACGAATTTGTTCTAAATCAAAACCCCTTGTGCGATCACCCAGCTCAGCAATGTGAAATAAATCACTTCCTATCCTAATCTACGTTAATGTCATGAACGTTATTTTTTCCCTCTTAAATAATAACAACAATCATAATAAAAACTATTTATAAAGCGTGAACCTCTAACACAAAAACAGAGCTCGGCTCTTTGAACTTACGCGGTTGACAGGGCGTTAAAATACCATTAGACTTACTTTCTATTGATTGATTGATTTATTGCCTTCTAAAATCAATACAGTAATGATGGTTTGACTGATGGTTGTTGAAAAAAAACAATCTGAAATAAGAATGACTGCTAGCGTTTTAAAACAAGATCCAAACACATAATAGGTTCAAATGAACGCTATTTATTAGAACAAGACAAAACCAGCAAATTTTCGTGGTAATCCCCTTTGTCAAGCTAGAAAACGACACTTAAACAATAACTAAACGGTCAAAAACGATGAAAAATGAGGTGAAAAGCTAAACCACTTATCCGTTTTTGGTTGAGCTATGAAGTATATAATCTCCCTCTACCCCCACCTCCATTCTCCTCCCACCATCCCCCTCTTCTCCCCGTCCCTAATAAGCCTTACTGTTTCTGCAGACGATAAGCACCATATTTACTTACTATGCACCTCACGTTAATCAGGCCCTAATTCAAAAGGCAAGAGTACTCGTATAATTATCAGGAGTTTACTCTACCCGTGATGTGCGTCTGCTGTCAAAATCGAACTACCTTTGCGCTCTAAACCTGAACTGCGGCTAAACCTTTCAGGCGTCAAAAGGTTAATCGCATCTTTTTCGTAGAAATGTTTAATGTCATGGCAGCCTTTCTGTAAAATGGTTAATGTCAAGATATAATTTTTCCGTAAAAGGGTTTAATGTCACGACATCCTTCTCGTAAAAGGAATGTCACATCATTTTCGTTAACCGAAAAAAGAAAAAAAAGAAAAAAAAAGAAGAGTTAATATCACGACATCCTTCTCGTAAAAGGGATCATGTCACATCATTTTCGTTATTAAAAAAAAAGTGTTACTGTCACGACATCCTTTTCGTAAAAAAAAGTGTTAATGTCACGACATCCTTTTCGTAAAAGGGTTAATGTCACAGCATCCTTTTCGTAAAAGGGTTAAGGTCACGACATCTTCTTCGCAAAAGGGTTCACGACATCCTTTTCGTAAAAGGGTTAATGTCACGACATCCTTTTCGTAAAAGGGTTAATGTCATGACATCCTTTTTGTAAAGGGATAAGGTCAGGACATCCTTTCCAAGGAAGCCAAGCCCGCGTGTGAAGCCGGATCAAACTTCGAATCAATTTTGATTGGTGGAAACGCTACCACGACGTAGTCTCGTTTGCATACTGGTCTCTATAATTAAAGCGGAAACAATATATCCTTTTCAAGACAATGCCTTAGTGTTACCGCGCGCACTAACAGGCGGATGTGACAGCAAACCCGACTTATATGGACGTACGTGGCTTTAGATTACTCTTTACAGAGATCGCTCTGATATAACCGTACCGGTTGATTGGGCGTAAAACACCAACTTACTTACTTACTTTACAGAGAATCGCGTTGACGAGGTTTCTAGTTCTAACAAACTGTATATATGTATATATCCTTCAACCGGAAACAATTCTTCCTGGTCAAGCAAAACGTACACATCTGAGTGGTGCTTGAGTTGGTAGAACGGTGCATCTATGAACAGTTATAGTCAGAATTTGACAGTCTGCATGTCAACTCTGAATTGAGGGGGAGGGGGGAGAGAGAGAGAGAGAGAGAGAGAGAGAGAGAGAGAGAGAGAGAGACAGACAGACAGACAGACAGACAGACAGACAGACAGACAGACAGACAGACAGACAGACAGAGACAGACAGAGAGAGACAGAGAGAGACAGAGAGAGAGAGACAGACAGACAGAGACAGAGAGAGACAGAGACAGAGAGAGAAATTCTCGGAATTTAACGTGTCTGCTTCTGCGCAGGGCCGAAAGTTCAACTCAGACTTTTCCTTTGCAGACACCACAAATATCCGCCGTATTCTATTCTTCCTTCGTGCTGTGCACAATTTTCCATTCACTTCTCTCTCTCTCTCCCACTCTCTCTCCTGGACTGTCTGAGAGAGAGAGAGAGAGAGAGAGAGAGAGAGAGAGGAGAGAGAGAGAGAGAGAGAGAGAGAGAGAGAGAGAGAGAGAGAGCAAATATAGTGGGTACTGGACGCTCTCACTGTGTACTAAAATGGGGCAGGACTGAGAGAGTGGGGAGGAGGATGGAGGATGAAGGGGGTAAGTAGCAACTATTCTCATTGATCAAAATAATTATCTTTTTTTGTCCCTTTTTTCTTCTTCTCTCTCTCTCTAAAATTCACACCGTTGAACAAAGATTTCGTTTTATGTTTAACTGACGCTGTGAGTGCACCCAGTCAACGATGAACAGTAATACTTTCTCTGTCTCCCACTGTTTGTCTGTCTGTCCGAGTGTGTGTGTGAGTGTGTGTGTGTGTGTGTGTGTGTGTGTGTGTGTGTGTGTGTGTGTGTGTGTGTGTGTGTGTGTGTGTGTGTGTGTGTGTGTGTGTGTGTGTGTGTGCGTGCGGGTACGCGGGTGTGTGTGTGTGTGTGTGTGTGTGTGTGTGTGTGTGTGTGTGTGTGTGTGTGTGTGTGTGGTTGCGCGCGCGCGCGCATATCCATCTTATTTATCTATATGACGGATAATAAAATAATAAAAAAATAAAAACTGAAAGGGGCGATTGGTATCTTTGTCTATATCTTTGAACAGGAACTAACATGTTAGTCCCCTACCTCTTGCACCACCACCCCCCCACCCCCACCTCCCCTCCCCCAACCTCACCCCCACCCCACCCCTCCTGCACCCTATCTCTCGCCCACCCCTCGCCCCCACTCACATTTCCAAGTCGCTATGCAACCCGCTCTCACACATCACAGGCCGGGGTCGGTGTGGGGGAAGAGTCAACGGGAAGAGATAATTAAGTGTTGAGTGCATCGCCCCAGGGGTCAATTTGCCAATATCTCCCACATTTTCTCCACACCTGCACACTGTGGACTAGACAGTCGGCGTGTCCTGTCACATTCTTGCTTCGCCGTAAAGCCCTTTAGGCAAAAATGCGTGCCGATGATTTTACCGGCATGCATTGCAAGTGGCAACCGGAAGACTCTTTTGACATGAACGGTTTTTTGTTGTTGTTGTTTTGTTTGTTTGTCAATCTTTTTCGGCCCTATCTTCTGAAATGGAAACGGCCTACTTTATTTAATCAAGAGACCGTAAGTTCGCGTCGATGTTTATGGAGACCGCTGGATGTGTCCACGACCTGATGTAGGGTTAGGGTTAGGGTTTCGATCTCGTGACCCGCCGTGACCTAGTTCAGTAACTGAGAAGGACCCCACCCCATGTCAGTACAGAACCCGACTCTGCTTTCGATCGCCGTCACCTTGGTGACCTCTCACGTGAATATCCTTACGAATGGTCCAAGAACGGATCCAATTTACAAATTCGTACGACCCACCCACCCTCCGCCCCCACCCCGCCCACCAAACACACACACACACACACACACACACACACACACACACACACACACACACACACACACACACACACACACACACACACACACACAAAACGAAGAAGAAAAAAGCACCACATCAGCAGCAGCAACAGGGCCTTTTAAGTATCACCAGGGTATTTTAACAGCGGAATCCTAATTAAAATCCGTCAGGTGCTCAGAACAAAATCCTTCATGTGAGATCAACACACAAGGGAGTTAATTAGCGCTCGAAAGACGTCACACAAGTACAACAACAAAGACCTGAGTCGCCTACGGTAACTCTCACCTGGCATGCGTGTAAATACAAAGTACGTAAACTCCACCAGAGGTACATCCTCTATGTTGAGAGTTTTCATTTTGATCTCTTGTATACTATTAGCCGGAGAAAGCACGACGTGAAACGGTCAGGTCCTATAGTAAGTAAACATTCTGCTTTACGTCCACAGAAGCGAGGTGGCTTATTAGAGACGGGGACGGGAGGGGGCGGGGCGGGGGGGGGGGGGGGGGGGACGGGGGGGGGGGGGGGGGGCGAGAGAGTGGAGGCTCGACCGCGTGCACCGACCCGGAAGACCGAGGAAGCCGTGGACCGCCGCCAGAACAACCAAAAATGTTAAGGCAGTGTCCCCTCGCCATTGCGTAGCACTACGCAATTGCTGTTTCAAGTGCTGTGCAGAGCGGAATCACGAGGACAACGTCCATAGCACTGCTGTTGAGTAGCAACTGAAGCAGAAGAAGTCCAACATTCACCTCCCTGCTCTTGATCTTTTCTGGGCTAGCTTGAGGGTCCAGCTCACCTCCCTCCTCTTGATCTCGCCTGGACCCGCAAAAGTGTCTAACTTCTTCGTGAGAGTCCAGCTCACCTCCCTCCTCTTGATCTCGCCTGGACCCGCAAAAGTGTCCAACTTCTTCACGAGATTCCAGCTCACCTTCCCCCTCTTGATCTCGCCTGGACCCGCAAAAGTGTCTAACTTCTTCACGAGAGTCTAGCTCACCTCCCTCCTCTTGATCTCGCCTGGACTCTGGTCAGGTCCCAGCATCCTACGTATAATAAGGGGAGAACACCAACCAGTAGAGGTGTGAGCCGGTTTGGCCTAGCTCTCTCCTTTCTCTTCAAAAAGGTTGTGATTTGTGGACACTGTCTTGCGACTTTGTCCATCACTTCCTATCAAAACATTAAAATGGCTCTCATCGCTGCCCATCTTAATGCAGGAATCATTCTGGTGGTGACAGTGTAGCGATAGGCATATATATATTATACAAGCTCCCTCTTCTCCCACCTCCATACCCCCTTCTCCCCGTCCCTGATAAGCCTTATGGTTTCTGTGGACGGTAAGTACCATGTTTACTTACCAGTAGAGCGGAGGATAAGAAGCAACAACAGCAAAAGCGTATCGTGTTCCAAATCTCTCAGGCGAAAAGGCAAAGATGTCCGAACTAAATGTGAGGCAGCAATCTCAAGTGATTATGGGTTACTGTCTTTGGCCCCTTCACGTTGTATTTGCCAGGCTAAATTGCACGACACCCTCGTTGCCCTTTCCAAGTCCTGACCAGCTTCCCCTCGCCAGTACGTTCCTGGCCACAAAGCCAAATGTTGAGGACAGGGGAGAGAGGGGGGGGGGGGGGGTGGCGAGAGGAAAGAAGAAGGAGAGACAGAGGAGGGTGGGGAGAAAAGAGACTGGGAGAGAGAGAGAAGGAGAGAGAGAATGAATGTGTAGTGGTGTGTGTGTGTGGTGAGTGTGTGTGTGTGTGTGTGTGTGTGTGTGTGTGTGTGTGTGTGGAGAGAGAGAGAGAGGAGAGGAGAGAGAGAGAGAGAGTGAGAGGGGGGCGGGGGGAGGGGGGAAGAAAAAACATACACATACACACACACACACACACACACACACACACACACACACACACACACACACACACAACGCACGCACGCACGCACGCACACACACACACACGCACGCACGCACGCACGCACGACACGCACACGCACACACACAACACACACAAACACACACACTCACACGCGCGCACACAGGCAGACAGACAGACAGACAGCAGCAAAGTTCTCGAGCCAAAAAGGCCTAAATTACACAAAAAGCCGACACCGTAATAACATTTTCCAAACAAATTAGCCTGGTCGCATACACCTTCATCAAGGGGTGTGTACGTGTTCGCTTTGTATTTTATCCCCACAGCGTATACTCATCGTTCACGCCTGGCGGCTAACATTGCTTCCATCCGACCATATTTCTCGCGCGCACATGCAGGAAATCGAACCGAATGGACATAAATGGGTCTGGACGTGGAGACAGTCACAGTTACCTCACTCTCACTCTACCGTGAGCGTTACGAAAGGCTGGCCAAGGCGTCCACTTTTGAGACCTATAGACAACACCGACCCAAGAGAACGCAGGAAAAACGATGTGCTCGAAACCTCATTAGCACAACAGTGAGCTATATTATTTTTAGGAGTCGTTCGCAGATATATTATTCCATCCCATTCATTGCGGTCCCTACGTAATTTATTTTTCGATAAAAATTTAAAAAACAACAACTGTAGAGGATGATCATCTAGCCCAGTCCTTCACGGAGATCCAATGAGAGGACAAAAATTAGGACGTTCTCTTTCTGATATTATCCTTCATCTAACATCATCATTGCCAGTTTGTGCTGTTAACATAATAATAATTAAATCAACACACAGGGGAGTTAATTAGCGCTCGAAATACATAACACAAGTACAACAAAGGCCGGAGTCGCCTACAGTAACTCTCACCTGGCATGCGTGTAAATACAAAGTACATAAACTATTTTGAAAATCATAATTGAAATTACAAGAGCCCCAGAGAAGATATTTTACTACTTTTTTTCCTGTTCCCACGTCTGAAAAAAAATCTAATAAAAAAGGTCGTGGCCTTGCTGCAAGAATGGTACAAACACTCGCCCAGCCTCAGCAAGTAGCATTTTCCCAGTCGCTTCATATCACATATATATCCTCCTAAACGACTTCACCGGAATGTAAAGACTGACGATCAACAGTAGGGGTGGGGTGGGCGGTGTAGGGGAGGGGGGGGGGGGGGGGGGCGTGTGTGTTTTGAACAGTTCCCCTGAAACGTTAATCTTACTGGTGAGAATAATGTCAAATACTTAATGATTCTCATTTCATCTGAAAAAACCCTCTCGTATATCAAATATAAATACATATCGTACCAGAGAGACATCCAACTCGGAGAAAAGGTCGTCATTTCGCATCGTCTGAAATTCAGCATTTCACAATTTGAGGTATTGATCGCTTTTAATAGCTAGGCACGGAACTCTGGGAGAGCGAGCCCAAAATAGACCAGGGC
>JABMCL010002484.1:1585000-1592500 GCA_018857735.1 Alviniconcha marisindica
GCGTAGCGATAGGTATATAATCTCCCGCTTCCCCCACCTCCATACCCTCTCCATACCCTCTTCTCCCCTTATGGTTTCTGTGGACGATAAGCACCATGTTGACTCACTTATTTAACATCTCAAGAGCTCAGGAGCTGTGTGAAAGTCGAGGTGGCCGTCCTGGGCTCCCGTCCCTAATAAGCCTACGGTTTATATGGACGTAAAGCAACACTCAACAACTTAACGTCTTCGGAGGTCAGGAGCTGTGTGAAAGTCGAGGTGGCCGTCCCGGGGTCCCGTCCCTAATAAGCCTACGGTTTATGTGGACGTAAAGTAACACTCAACCAACCTAACGTCCACAGAAACCATAAGGTTTATTAGGGAATGGGGTGGGGGCAGGTTTATGGAGGAGGGGGAAGAGGGGGTTTATATAGCTTATCGCTACACTATCGCCACCAGAATGACTCCTGCATTAAGATGGGCAACGATGAGAGCCATTTTGATGTTTCGTTAATTGTGAGGGACAGTCGCAAGACAGTGTCCACAAATCACAACTTTTGAAGAGAAAGGAGAGCCGAAGCGGAACCGAAGCCCGTGTGTTTACCAACCTAACGCCTTCTGCTAGGCCAAACCGGCTCATGGCCCAACATAAGTAAACATCGTGCTTAACGTCCACAGAAACCACAAGGCTTATTAGGGACGGGGAGAAGGGGGGAGGGGGTATAGAGGTGGGGGTAGAGGGAGATTATACACCTATCGCTACACTGTCACCACTAGAATGACTTCCGCATTAAGATGGGCAGCGATGAAAGCCATTTTAATGTTTCATTAATTGTGAGGGACAAAGTCACAAGACAGTGTCCACAGACCACGAACTTTGAAGTGAAAGGAAAGCCGAAGCAGATTCGAACCCCGGTCCCTCTGCTTACCAGCCTTACGCCTTCCTGCTAGGCCAAACCGGCTCATGGCCCAACACAGTGACATTCATGTGGGTCGGCATGTGGGTAAGGTATTTTAAACCGTTTTTTCCAAAGTACTACTAAATTTTAAGTGCAAAGTAAGTCCCTCAGACTACCTGCTTTGGCAGTTTGCCTACTGTATGCTACTGTATGTTTCGGCCTCAGCTCAGGGAAGTCTTGTAGCATCGGTTATAAATCGGTTCTTATCTTCAAGTTATCATTATGACACCGGGTTTCCGCATCCGCCAGAACTCCCCTATCCCTCTCTCTCTCTCTCTCTCTCTCTCTCTCTCTCTCTCTCTCTCTCTCTCTCTCTCTCACACACACACACACAAACACACACGGCATTGGCGGCATTGGCACACACACACACACACACACACACACACACACACACACACACACACACACACACATTGGCGGCATTGCACACACACACACACACACACACACACACACACACACACACACACACACACACACACACGACACACACTGTCACCCGTACTCGGCACACCACCTGATAAATGCACCTTTGTCCCAACCCCGCTCACTTTCTCACCCTAGCCGTAGCCGCGGCAAAAACCACACCGCCGTGGGCCCTGCAGCGGCGGACATAAGATTATATATATATATATATATATATTTAGCTAGCTACAACTGACATTCCTCGCGACCCAATAGTCGGCCTCCTCAGCCATGCAGAACAATGGGGCCCCATACAGAACAGCAACGCAACTGAACGGACGGTTCTCATACTCACAGTGTGGTCACCAGTTTGGATCAGCTGTCTTTTAATTCAAGGCCAAGGGTCACTACACGGCAATGCTGTTTGCCATGCGGCCTCGCAGCCTTTGGTCACACTACAGCAGCAGAAGAAAGCACTGACTCGGGTGATTCTTCCCAATCACAACACTGAGACAGAAACACTTGCTTGGTAGCTAGTTCTATGTTTTGTATGTATTCTCACTTCAGTCGTCCCTGCCTTCAACGGTGTCAGTGGCGGCGGCGTCCGTGCCGACTGTATAATTTTATACCCCCACCTGTTCGTCAGAGGCGCTTTTTGATTGTACCGTTGAAAAGATTCACAGCCGGCGGTAAAGTCGACGCGAGGCTGAACTGAAAAAAGCGATCCAATAGTTCGTCCGTACGTCCGTCCGGTGTCGTGCGGAGTAGTCAGTAGTAGAGTTCCCGTAATTGTAAATCCTCGTTGTAGGTAGTAGTAGTAGTGGCTCTCTTCCACACTGAAAAGGCACGCACACACGCACAGGCCGGCAAACTCTAACACACGCGGAACAGAGGCGCGCGACCTCCACTACGATGACTGAGGGAAGAACGTGCTCGCCGGTGGCTCCGTCGACGAGGCATCTATAGCTCCCTTGCCCTGCTATCCACCACGCGGTGGCTTCCCCGCCCTCTTTCTATACTTTCGCGAGTTGCCCACTCCCCTGACGGGAAATCGTCGTCTACGAAGACTACCGCCTCTGGTCGCTCAGTGTAGGCCGCCGCTACACAGTAGGCTACGGGGTCTCCGGACAGACGGCAGGGCAGTCGAAGTGCCGTACGTGTAGGGAACGGAACAGTCGAAGTACGCATGGAACGAAGCAGTCGAAGTGCGTAGGGAACGGAACAGTCCGAGTACTCGTAGCCGCGAACGGCTGAACAGTCAAAGTACGGCTGACGTAGAAGGGAACGGAACAGTCCGAGTACTCGTAGCCGCGAACGGATGAACAGTCAAAGTACGGCTGACGTAGAAGGGAACGGAACAGTCCAAGTACGCAGGGAATGGAACAGTCCAAGCGCGTAGGGAACGGAACAGCCCAAATCCGCAGGAAACGGAGCAGCCCAAATACGCAGGGAACGGAACAGTCCAAGTACGTAGGAAAAGAAACAGCCCAAACACGCAGGGAAAGGAACAGTCTAAGTATGCAGGGAACGGAACCAGCCTGGCGTTGAACTAGAAAAAGAAGGACAAAATCTTCCACTCAATTGTGAGCTGGTTTGGCCTAGCGGTAAGGCGTTAGGCTGGTAAGCAGAGGGACCTCGGTTCGAATCTGCTTCGGCTCTCCTTTCTCTTCAAAAGTTGTGACTTTGTCCCTCACAATTAATGAAACATTAAAATGGCTCTCAACTGCCCATCTTAATGCAGAAGTCATTCTGGTGGTGACAGTGTAGCGATAGGTATAATAGTCTCCCTCTCCCCCAACCTCCATAACCCCTTCCCCCCTTCTCCCCGTCCCTAATAAGCCGTACGGTTTCTGTGGACGTTAAGCATCATGTTTACTTACTCAAGAATATGCTTGTTCGCAACATGTCAGGCTCTCTCTCTCTCTCTCTCTCTCTCTCTCTCTCTCTCTCTCTCTCTCTCCGTGAATGTCTTGGTTATTAGTAGTACTGTAGCAACGGCAGATATGTGAGTCGGCCATCGTGCTAATATCTTCACCGTTGAAAAATAAAGTTCAATCAATCAATCTCTCTCTCTCTCTCTCTCTCTCTCTCTCTCTCTCTCTCTCTCTCTCTCTCTCTGGGGTCGTGGGGGGGTAATTTTGTCACACATGCACAACGTAAGAAGCACACACACACACACACACACACACACACACACACCACACACACACACACACACACACACACTACAGAGAAGAGGGGAGGAGAGAGGAAGAGAGAGAGAGAGAGAGCGAGAGGGGAAGAGAGACAGAGAGAAACCTTTGGCGCTTTACTCCCCCCCCCCCCCCCCCCCACCCCCCGGACACACACACACTGAAAAGTCTTTATGACTATTATTATTGTTATGACGATACGAACGATGACTCGACAGAACTTCGTCATCGAGAGTACCTGGCAGTGGGCGGTGAGGTCTGTATTAGTACAGCTGTACCGACCTTCCTCAATCACTGGCAGTGGGCGGTGAGGTCTGTATTAGTACAGCTGTACCGACCTTCCTCAATCACTGGCAGTGGGCGGTGAGGTCTGTATTAGTACAGCTGTACCGACCTTCCTCAATCACTGGCAGTGGGCAGTGAGGTCTGTATTAGTACAGCTGTACCGACCTTCCTCAATCACTGGCAGTGGGCGGTGAGCTTTGTATTAGTACAGCTGTACCGACCTTCCTCAATCACTGGCAGTGGGCGGTGAGGTCAGTATTAGTGCAGCTGTACCGACCTTCCTCAATCACTGGCAGTGGGCGGTGAGGTCAGTATTAGTGCAGATGTACCGACCTTCCTCAATCACTGGCAGTGGGCGGTGAGGTCAGTATTAGTGCAGATGTACCGACCTTCCTCAATTAGGCTCGACCTGAAGAACAGTCAGCCCTTGATAAATTCCGGCAGTTGGACTGATCATGCTGTCTGCTCAGTGCGGTTCTGCCGCCGCAAGTTCGGACCGAAGCTTGCATCTCAGAGTCATTATAAGCCAGATAAGAACGTAGTATAGTTCGTCGAACTGTCCGAACCATGTTCGGCGAACTAAAACTTCATCCAAGAAACGAATCATAGTTCGTCGAACTGTCCGAAGTATGTTCGGCGAACAAACACTTCGCCCAATTAAAAACGGGCTTTACATTTATGTTTACGACATATGAATAAACTTTGCTGTCGCGTACAAAGCATACTGTCGCGTATTTAACAGTAACACTAATCTAGTCTGACACCGTCCTGAGGTGGCCCTGTGCGGTCGACAGGACGTAAAAATCCAATCACGAACTAGTTGTCGTGTGGTAGTCCTGCTACACTGTGATTTGCCTGTGGGTGACGCCGTGCGAAGCTGGTGATGCTGCCGTTCAGTTTCGCGGATGCTCTCCGTTCCGCTTCGATCACGTGGCGTTTGACGTCACTGACGAAGTGGGGTGGGGGTGGGGGAAGGGCTTTTCCCATGACTCTGCTTCGGGACTGATTGGCCAGCATGTTGCGCCAGATAGGCGTTTAGTGATGCGGGTTTTATTTCATCAAATCAACACATGAGTCAGTCACTAACAGAAAATCACCCCAGTTCACACGATATTACCGCCACAAGTCGACAGAGCTACATTCAAGTCAGACTGGATTTCTGAGATCCTGATCTACACTCAGCTCCGGTACACTGAACACCGAACGGGGGAAGAGCATTTTTTCTTTCGTTCTTCCTGGCTTCCCCCCGCCCCCCTTCTTCTTCAGTTGTCTGTTACTTATTAGACTGGAGAGGACAGGAGAGAAGACGTCACTACTGTCTCTGCGCAGACTATCTGTCTTTTAGGTTGTTCCAGTCTGCAATTGTCTGAACTGTCTGTTGGAGGGGGGGGGGGGGGGGTAGGGGGGGAGAGAGAGAGAGAGAGAGAGAGAGAGAGAGAGAGAGAGAGAGAGAGAGAACAATATGTTTATTGCATAAGTCAGCAGACTTTTACATAAAATGTAAAACTTCCGTACAGTCTACTAAATGCAAGCAGTACTATTAAGATATTCGGTGATTCATGCCAGCATGCATGAGAGAGAGAGAGAGAGAGAGAGAGAGGAGAGAGAGAGAGAGAGAGAGAGAGAGAGAGAGACAGACAGACAGACAGACAGACAGACAGACAGACAGACAGACAGACAGACAGACAGACAGAGACAGAGACAGACACAGACAGACAGACAGAGACTGAGAGGGTTTGTGAAGGTGGCTGTCACGTCAGCAGGTGTTGTTTCTTGCTGATCGGTCTACGATATTTGCTGTCCTGAAGTCTTCAGATCTTTTTGGCCTTAGTTGTGTTTATTGCTGTTGCTGTTGTCCAGTTTTCCAGTAAGTTTCCAGTCACTGTTGTACTGTTGTTCAGTCAGATGGAACAGCAGCAGGGATCAATCAGCCCACTCAGTTGCTACCTTACACAGCCATAAAGATAAGTCGTTGGTACTAGCTTTCTCCGTTGAATAGAGGGCGTAGGGGTGGGGTGGGGAGTGGGGGAGACGAGGGTGTGTGACTGATAGCCTACACAGCCCGGAGCAAGTTCAGTGTCCTTCCCTCAGGGCGGGAAGGTACATAGCTACGTCACCACTAGTCAGGACCGGCCTTTTCAGCTTTGCTATGAAGTGATATCGGCGACTTAAAAGAGCCGCGCCATTTGCATTGGACGCGACACACTTGAACGTCAACGGCTGGAGCATTCACTGAGCTGCCTGAACTGGTGTTGGTGTTAGGTGTTGGTGTAGTGGCTTTTTGTTTAGCTTCGTGTCAGTGCGGAGGCTTGTGGGGAAGGTCTTCGACGAATCATTCCTCACCACTTGGTTGAAGTGTTGCTTTACGTCCACAGAAACCGTAGGCTTATTAGGGACGGGAGCCCAGGACGGCCACCTCGACTTTCACACAGCTCCTGAGCTCTGCATTCCCCACCTACCTGCGCCGGCATCATTTTATATATCTCTATCCGCCCTCAGCTGAGTCTGTTGACACGATTCCTGACCTATGACTCTGAACAAAGAATCAGCACACAAGGGAGTTCCTCCACCTTCCCCCATTTTTTTCAAGGGAGTTAATTCGCGCTCAGAAACCGTCACACAAACACCTGAAACAACAAAGACCGGAATCGCCTACACAAACTCTCACCTGGCATGCGAGTAAATACAAGGTACATCAGCTCCAAAAGAGGCACATCCTCATTGCTCTCATCGCTGCCAGTCTTAATGCAGGAGTCATTCTGGTGGTGACAATGTTGCGATGTACCCCCCCCCCCTCTCTTCCCCCTCCCCCTTCCCCTTTCTCCCTGTCCCTAATAAACCTTCACATCACTCTCATCGCTGCCCATCTTAATGCAGGAGTAATTCTAGTGCTGACAGCGGTGTAGCGATAGGTATATTATCAGCAATCTCCCTCTTCTCCCACCTCCATACCCCCCTTCCCCCTTCTCCCCGTCCTTGATAAGCCTTATGGTTTCTGTGGACGTTAAGCACCATGTTTACTTACTTACTTACTAACATCGTCATTGAACAAAGAATTGCCTCTAACGAGTATTCCGGATTTATGAGCGATGCATCCGGGAAAAAGGTCAAGCGAGAAAGCCGGAACGAAACAACTCAGTACCGTGAACAGCGCCAACACAGGAAACGAAGGCCAAACTGACACGGCAGCGCCCAGCATCTACACATTGCACTGACGATAAAATAAATAAAATAATACGCAGTATATAATGTCAGCATATGGGTCCCTGCAGGAAGAGGGTTCAGGAGCGGTGTGAAAGTCGAGGTGGCCGTCCTGGGCTTTCCGTCCTAATGAGCCTTACGGTTTCTGTGGACGTAAAGCAACATTGAACCATGCTTAGGCATTGGTCACAGTTTGTACCTAATATGTCAACCCGACATCCGAGGACACGAAGCTCTACATCATCGTCATCATCATCCCTCCAAGAAGAAGTGTTACACTTCTGTCAGTAGTTGTGGTTGGGTGAAATGTGAAATGATGTTTCAAATAATATGCTGCACAGTGTACTTTGCCTGCAGGGTCTGAAGCAAGGGTGCTCATTAAGTCCTATGTTATTCTCTTTATTCATAAATGAGTTGGCCCATGACGTGACTCCAAACGGAAAGCCCGGTGTTCAGTTTTCTCCAAACGACATTGA
>JABMCL010002484.1:1597500-1612500 GCA_018857735.1 Alviniconcha marisindica
GTGTGTGTGTTGTGTGTGTGTGTGTGTGTGTGTGTGTGTGTGGTGTGTGGGTGTGTGTGTGTGTGTGTGTGTGTGTTGTGTGTGTGTGTGTGTGTGTGTGTGTGTGTGTGTGTGTGTGTGTTGTGTTGCGTTTGTGTGTGTGTGTGTGGTTGTGTGTGTGTGTGTGTGTGTGTTGCTTTTGTGTGTGTGCGTGTGTGGGGAGGGGGTGGATGGGTGCGTGTATGTGTCAGTCTGTGCTGCGTTTTTGCGGTGTGTGTGCGTGCGTGCGTGCGTGTGTGTGTGTGTGTGCGCGCGCGTATGCGTGTGCGTGTGTGTGTGTGTGTGTGTGTGTGTGTGACAGTCTAAACTCCGAGACCACGACTATTTTCCGACCTGCCGCAAACTCTCGTTGTTCAATTCACTGTCATGGGAATGGTCTGTAGTCTAGCCTTGTAGCTTATCACCCGGGAAGACACTGTAGCTTATTTTATCACCCGCCGCGGAAGACACTGACGTGGAGGGCGTGGTTAGAAAACAAAGCCCGGATCGCCCGCAGCATGACTACAGGTGTCAACAGCCTGCAGCCCTTGCATACCCGGGCCCTTCAGTGACGGAGGAGCAGTATCGTGCGAGTCGGTCGTCAATAGGTCAAGACGCTAACAGCTAAAAGTGTACGTAAGATAGATCCCAGCGGAAGGGGGCAAAATCGTGGTCATGAGCTGTTACGAGGGCGCACGCCGTGGTTGTGAATCACCGACCGACGGCGTCTGTCAGCTACATTCCGGTCCAACCTGTTAGTACAGGTGGTCGTTCATCGGTCGGGGAGGACAGAGTTTGTGTTGCATGTTGCGTTGTACACGGCGTCGGTCGGTCACTGAGTGGGTTTAGTGATAGGCTATAAGCCGTACATACTCGCCATTTCAGTTCCGTTGAGAAAAGTGTCTATGCGCTCGGAAAAGCCCATACGCGCTCCATCCCGTAAGTAAGTAAACATGGTGCTTAACGTCCACAGAAACCATAAGGCTTATTACGGACGGGGAGAAGAGGGGGGAGGGGGTATGGAGGTGGGGGGAAGGGAGATTAATCCCTGTCGCTACACTGTCCCACCAGAATGATACCGCTTTAAGTGGGCAGCGATGAGAGCATTTAATGTTTCAGTAGGAAGTGATGGAAAAAGTCACGGGGTGTCCACAAACCACAACTTTTTTGAAGAGAAAGGAGAGCCGAATTAAGCGGTACCGAACCGAGGTCCTTCCGCTTACCAAAGCCTAACGCCTTACCGCTAGGCAAAACCGGCTCACAACCCCGTTTCTCGATCCAAAGTTTCCCCACTGCCGACCGGGACGTTGCCTTTGAAAGAGTGCCAATGTTTGTCTAGTTAAAGTTCAATGTTGTTTTACGTCCACAAAAAACCGTACGGACTATTACGGGCGGGGAGTCCAGGACGACCACCTTGACTTTCACACAGCTCCTGGGCTCTGCTGACATTCAAGTTCAATGTTGTTTTATGTCCACAGAAACCATACAGACTATTAGGGACGGGGTGCCCAGAACGGCCACTAGACCTTCCCGGCCACAGCTCCTAGTCTCTGAAATGTTCGTCTGATTGACGATGTTGAAGTGTTGCTTTACGTCCACAGAAACCGTAGGCTTGTTAGGGACGGGAGCCCAGGACGGCCACCTGACTTTCACAAAGCTCCTGAGCTCTGACAGATTGACGGTGGCCCTTTCTCGTCCTTTTCAAGGACGATCGTCGAGTGGTGTTATACCCTTATCTACTACCTCTACCTCTCTCCTTCAGGCGATCGATGGTGCGATGTCCTTGGCGGCTTTGTGCCGGCAGGCATTGTCTCAAGCTCCTAGACCGACACGCCTTACGAGAGGACATCAAGGGCAAGTGATTATCCTCTCGCCACCCCTGGACATCAGTGCCAAAATGCCAGTCAGCGCCTGCATCAAACTCCAAGCACTGGTGGACACTTCCTTCCTTTTCAACGCAGAAACCTTCCGTCCTTTTCTGAGTTAAGCAATTTATTATTTTTTCACTGCAAACCCAAACCCCTTTTTTTCTTTCTAAATGAAGACTGTGTCCCTTCCTTCTTTGGTATTTGTGCCACAACTGGGTTTCGCAAACGCTACTTACCACGATCTTCTCTGAAGATGAAGACAGATATGATAACTTCCTTCTCTCACTTTGGCAAACAGCAACGGATAACCGGGCACATTATCAAGATCTTCTCTGAAGATGAAGACAAATATGATAACTTCCTTCTCTCACTTTGGCAAACAGCAACGGATAACCGGGCACATTATCAAGATCTTCTCTGAAGATGAAGACAAATATGATAACTTCCTTCTTTCACTTTGGCAAACAGCAACGGATAACCGGGCACATTATCAAACGTCCAGCAGATTATCGTGTTCACAAGCAAAGCAGAATACACACAAACAAGCACCAATTATGGGGAGTTGAGGAGGGGAGGGGGGGGGGCGGCGAACAAAGTATGATGACGTTATCAAGGTATGACGTATCACCAAAGATCGTAATTAAGCTACGCAAAGATAGTGCGTCCCGCACAGCTACTCTGTAAAAAGCGTGGATCGCCTCACGCGAAGCGCCCCAAGCGACAGCTGTGTACAATGTATCAGGGGAGACAATTTGCACCACACGCGAATGTAAACAAACGCCGATGTTGGTACTTGTCCCACGGATTATTTTTGTTACTGCTCATTTTGAGTGGAGTTTTGGACTTTTGATTTGTTTGTTTCTTTCTGTTTTATTCTTGAGGGTCCTGTGATTTTACATGATTAATAGGCCGTTTGCCACGATGCTATTTTTAAACCGTTTTGGCCGGGTTGGGAGAGGGAGGAGGTAGCGACCAGGGAGGATGGGGGCGGGGTGTGTGTGTGTGTGTGTGTGTGTGTGTGTGTGTGTGTGTGTGTGTGTGTGTGTGTGTGTGTGACAGGGATAGATGAGGGAAGGTGGTGTGTATGACAGGGTGTGACGGGGGTGGGTGAGGGGAGGGGTGTGTGACAGGAGTGGGTGAGGAGAGGGTGTGTGACCGGGGTGGGTGAGGAGGAAGGGGGGGGGGGTGACCGGGGTGGGTGATGAGATGGGGTGTGTGGCCGGGGTGCTGAGGGGAAGGGGAGTGTGTGACGGGTGGTGAGGAGGGGGTGTGTAACAGGGTGGGTGAGGAGAGGGTGTGTGTGACTGGGGTGGGTGAGGAGGGGTGTGTGACCGGGGTGGGTGAGGAGGGTGTGTGTGACTGGGGTGGGTGAGGAGGGGGTGTGACCGGTGGTGGTGAGGAGAGGGTGTGTGTGTGACTGGGGTGGGTGAGGAGGGGGGTGACCGGGGTGGGAGGAGAGGTGTGTGTGACTGGGGTGGTGTGAGGGAGGGGTGTGTGGGACTGGGGTGGGTGAGGAGAGGGTGGTGGTGTGACAGGGGTGGGTGAGGAGGGGTGTGAGGTGTGGTGGTAAGGAGGAGGTGTGTGTGACTGGGGTGGGTGAGGAGAGGGGGAGTGTGTGACCGGGGTGGGTGAGGGGAAGGGGAGTGTGTGACCGGGGTGGTTGAGGGAAGGGATTGTGTGACCGGGGTGGGTTATGGGAGAAGTGTGTGCGAGCGGGATGGGTGAGGGGTGGATGGGTGGGTGGGTGACAAGGGTGGGTGAGTGGAGGGGTGTGTGTGACCGGGATGTGTGAGGGGTGTGTGTGTGTCGGGGGGTTGGGTGACAAGGGTAGGTGAGGAGAGGGGTGTGTATGATAGGGGTGGGGGAGGGGAGGGGTGTGTGTGACAGTGGTTGGTGAGGGAAAGAGTGGGTGACAGGAGTGGGTGATTGGGGGGGGGGGGGGGGGGGGGGGGGGGGGGACTGGGGTAGGGGGAACTCAGGGAGTCTTAAACAATGTGTAAATGTACGTCCTTCGGCAAGGCCAACCTAGGACTCAGCTCGACACTGTGTGATTTAATTAAACCCACGAGATAAATGCAATTACTTCGACTGCATGTCCTCTTTTAAGCCCCCACAGTGAATAGATAATAGGATACTTGACGTCTCTTTGTTTCCGCCTTGGGGAAACAGGGAAACAGCCAGTCCACACACTTTCAGTCCCACCTTGGGGAAACAGGGAAACACAGCCTAGTGCACACCCTTTCAGTCCCACCTTGGGGAAACAGGGAA
Organism: Alviniconcha marisindica; assembly: GCA_018857735.1. NCBI lineage: Eukaryota > Metazoa > Mollusca > Gastropoda > Provannidae > Alviniconcha > Alviniconcha marisindica. The sequence continues at coordinate 1,601,655 of JABMCL010002484.1, forward strand.
ACAGCCAGTCCACACCCTTTCAGTCCCACCTTGGGGAAACAGGGAAACAGCTAGTTCACCTTTTCAGTCCCACCTTGGGGAAACAGGGAAACAGCTAGTGCACACCCTTTCAGTCCCACCTTGGGGAAACAGGGAAACAGTGCACACCCTTTCAGTCCCACCTTGGGGAAACAGGGAACAGCCAGTCCACACCCTTTCAGTCCCACCTTGGGGAAACAGGGACACAGCCAGTCCACACCCTTTCAGTCCCACCTTGGGGAAACAGGGACACAGCCAGTCCACACCCTTTCAGTCCCACCTTGGGAAAACAGGGACACAGCCAGTCCACACCCTTTCAGTCCCACCTTGGGGAAACAGGGACACAGCCAGTCCACACCCTTTCAGTCCCACCTTGGGGAAACAGGGAAACAGTGCACACCCTTTCAGTCCCACCTTGGGAAAACAGGGAAACAGTTTATGTTTCGTCTTTTAGGACCTATTCTATTTGTTGCACAAAAACGTGCGCATAAGCTGGCCATAGTTCCTTTAAGTAGAACGCATCAGTTTGACACCTCCTTCACATGCTGTCTGTCCTTGCTTCGCCGTGTCCCTGTGACAGCGATAAGATAACCTGGCTTTCCCTCACCTGACTCACGGACTGACCAACTGACCGGCTGTCATCCTGACAGATTGACGGACGAACCGCCTGGCTGACAGACTGACCAGCTAACAGACCGACTGACTGACTAATAGCTGGCTGGCTGACAGACCGACGGATTGACTGGCTAACAGATTGACTGACTGACTAATGGCTGGCTGGCTGGCTGACTGACTAACTAATAGCTGGCTGACTGACTGACTAAAAGCTGGCTGGCTGACAGACCGACGGATTGACTGGCTAACAGATTGACTGACTGACTAATAGCTGGCTGGCTGACTTACTGACTGACTAATATCTGGCTGACTGACTGACTGACTAATAGCTGGCTGACTGACTGACTGACTGACTAATAGCTTGCTGGCTGGCTGACTGACTAATAGCTGGCTGGCGGACTGACTGACTTACTACTAGCTGACTGACTGACTGACTGATTAATAGCTGGCTGGCTGGCTGGCTGACTGACTAATAGCTGGCTGGCATACTGACTGACTGACTATTAGCTGGCTGGTTGACTGACTGACTGACTGACTGACTGACTGACTAATAGCTGGCTGACTGACTGACTGACTGACTGACTAATAGCTGGCTGGCTGACAGATTGACTGACTAATAGCTGGCTGACTGACTGACTGACTGACTAGTAGCTGGCTGACTGACTGACTGACTGACTAATAGCTGGCTGACATACTGACTATCAGCTGGCTGGCTGGCTGACTGATCGACTGACTGACTGACTAATAGCTGGCTGACTTACTGACTGACTAATAGCTGGCTGACATACTGACTGACTGACTAATGGCTGGCTGGCTGACTGGCTGACTGACTAATGGCTGGCTGGCTAACAGACTGACTGACTGGCTAATAGCTGGCTGGCTGACTGACTAATAGCTGGCTGACTGACTGACTGACTAATAGCTGGCTGACTGACTGACTAATGGCTGGCTGGCTAACAGACTGACTGACTAATAGCTGGCAGGCTGACTGACTGACTGACTGACTGACTGACTGATAGCAGGCTGACTGACTGACTGACTGACTAATAGCAGGCTGACTGACTTACTAATAGCTGGCGGGCTGACTGACTGACTGGCTAACAGACTGGACTGGATGACAGACTGATTGACTGGATGACAGACTGACCAACCGCCTGGCTGACAGACATTCTAACTGGCTGGGTGTCAAACTGACGTAGACCAACTAACGGACTAACTGGCTGGAAAGACTGACTGATTGACAGACTGACTACCACTGAACTGGCCGACAGAATAAGCAACTGACAAACGGATTGACTGACGAAGATTAACTGACGTGTCGACTGATGGTTGGCTGGCCGACAGACTAACTGGAAGATTAACTAACTGACTGGCTGACAGACTGACGGGCTGACAGAGTGACAACTATGCATACGACTAAACTCCGCAAGTGTGAGTCAAATGCCATCGTACTCGTCTTGAGCTTGATGTTGCAGGGGAGCAAACCCACTGGTGAATCAGATAATTGAATGTTTAAGGAGTTACTTCCCTTCCATTTTCTCGCTTCCCTCCCGACTAAAATACCTTAACTTGCTGTATCGCTGTCTCGAATTGCGTGTTTTCCTCTTCCGTTTGGCGTTATTATAAATCACTGTCTGCCTATGCCCCCCCGCCCCCCCCCCTTCTCCCGTCTCTCTCCCCTTCCCCTGCTCTCTCTGTAAATTACCCAGTTTTTTAGTTTTTTAAAGTTTATTTTTAATTTTCTTTTTATAGTGTGTGTGTGTGTGTGTGTGTGTTTAACTGTGTTTTAGAGTTTTTTGCTCCAGTTGTTTTTCACTGCTATTTTTTTCATTTCCGTTGCAATCGCTGTCTGGTTTTATATGTGTTGTTGTTGTTATTATTATTTTATTAATTGTTTTTTTATTTTTACTGATGCTTATTTGTCTATAGCCTTCTGTAATAATATTTAACTGTGAATGTCTTGGTTATTAGTAGTACTGTAGCAACGGCAGATATGTGAGTCGGCCTTTGTGCTAATATCTTAACCGTTGAGAAATAAGTTCAATCAATCAATCAATCAATCTCTCTCTCTCTCTCTCTCTCTCTCTCTCTCTCTCTCTCTCTCTCTCTCCCATCTCCGTCTCCCCCCTCTCTCTCCCCCATTCAGTACACACCTGTTACTATCAGACTGTAAATTCCAGGTATAGTTAACCCTTTTACTGCCATGGCGTCACTTGAAAACAACCAATAAAAGTAGGAAATCTGAAATCCTTAAGCCTTTTTCGCATTAAGCATGTTAAAGGATTTTCATCAAAACCCACACTGTGAAATCAGATTCGTTACAGGGCCGGAAAATATACTGTTTGCAGGCGCGTATGTGCACTTTTCAACCCGGAGATGTTACATGCTGGGGTAGTGAAGGGGTAAGAAGAACAGAAGAAGAAGAAAGTATTTAGAAATCGTGAACCTCTAACATAAAATCTAGAGCTGGGCGCGCTGTACAAAATTCAAATATAAACTACATTCACGATGAGACGACATCCGTTGAGCGGAAAACGGCAATAACATTGATCAGTTACAAGCAATTCAAATCAGGAAGAAGCTACTGACATTTACACACACATATACACGTACACACGCACGCCGGGCACGCACGCACGCACGCACGCACCCACCCACCCACCCACCCCCCACACACCACCACACACACACACACACACACCACACACACCACACACACACACCACACACTGCACTACACACACCTGCACTACACACAACACACAACACACACACACACACACACACACAACACCACACACACACATGCACTACACACACACACACACACACACACACACACACACACACACACACACACACACACACACACACACACACACACACACACACACAATCACGTCCAATATTTAATGCGAAATGGGTGACGAATAACGAGTGGCTGGCTGTAGCCTTTTTCTTTTCTTTTTCTTTTTTAATCAGCGAGACGGCATCATACGAATCAGTTGAGCACCACGCGAGTTGACATTATGAACACAGCGGAGAACCATACCTTCCAGCAACACTCGCTCCCCGAAATTTCTTGCCGGGAGTTTAATATATACCCACTGTACTGAAAAACGGGTCCCAAAGTGGATGCACATGGTATCTCCATTAAAACGTCACAGGTTGTGAAGCCAGTCGTTATTTGCCGTTACTGAAACACGCCCAGGCTTTTTATGCAAACTACCATCCCCCCACCCGCCCCCCCCAACCTCCTCCCTCCTCCCCATCCCGTTCCCCCACCGTCCCCTCCCCCCTCGCTGTACTTATTGCCGGAAGGATTTTGCGTTGGCTCATTTGGCCGTGTGATTATCTTTACAGAGGAGCCACGTGTTGCGAGACCAGCAATGCCTTGCTGCTGCCACTGCCCTTCTGTGAGGATCTGCGTAGCTTCAAGTCAAGTTCATGTGCATTTGAAGACGATATTAATGCAACTAGAGTCTGCTCCTATCCTGTCGACTCCGGCAACGGCTGAGAGAGAGAGAGTGAGAGAGAGAGAGACAGAGAGAGAGAGAGAGAGAGACAGACAGACAGACAGAACAGACAGACAGACAGAGACAGAGAGACAGAGACAGACAGAGACAGACTCGGACAGACAGACAGACAGACAGAGAGAGAGAGAGAGAGAGAGAGAGAGAGAGAGAGAGAGAGAGAGAGAGAGAAAGACTGACTCGAAAACTTTATTTTACACGGATTGTAGTTTAGGTTCAGTCAAAAACCTGTCTCACAACTAGTTCTTGCTAAGCAACTGATAAATAGATATCAAATTACAGACATTATTTATAAGAGAGAGAGAGAGAGAGAGAGAGAGAGAGAGAGAGAGAGAGAGAGAGAGAGAGAGAGAGACAGACAGACAGACAGACAGACAGACAGACAGACAGAGAGAGTACACTCCTGAAAATACCGTGGTAAAGTTTAGTTTTAAAATATTCCATTGATTTTACATCGAATTTAGAAAAAGAGTCTGGTGAGTGACAATTTTACTCTGCAATGCCGCCGACGCACTCTGGCCCTAGTCTAAAGTTTAAATCTGAGACGGTATTGTGTACACACACACAACGCCAGTTTACTGGTGTTACTACACACAACGGTGTTCTATACGCATAACACAACGGCGTTATAATTATATACACATTGACACACCATGAAAGTCTTGAGCTGTTGTTGCCATTCACTTCCGCCAAAACTTGTTTGAAAGACTAAAGGTTTTACAGTACAGTTAATTTATTTTATGCAACGTCGTTTTCTAAGATCAGAGAGAGAGAGAGAGAGATCTTAAAGCCTAAAAATATAGTTAATTTAATACACGCATCGTCGTTTTCTCAGACATATTCCGTCGAAACACACACACACGCGCGCACTGACGCACACACCCACCCACACTGACGCGCGCACACACACACACACACACACACACACACACGCGCGCACACTGACGACACACACACACACACACACACACACGAAACCAAACGAACATTACGTTGAGCATGAACTAACCGATCACATACATACCTGTACTCGGAGACACAGCGTTGCCATTATTCTCCATGTTGCAACTGACACTCACTTACACTTTGCACGAGCTGCGACGACTGTGCTAGCGTTGGCTAAAGGTTGTGACGACGCATACAGTCTAGAGGTTTCAGTGGAGCACACCGGAACAATTTCATACAGCACGATTCGTTCTCACAATAACTATTAGCATAATTTCTACACCTGAGTCTGTCGGGTTAACGATAACACTGTCACGCCGCTCAGTTCGACGCAAAGAACATCGAAGTTAGAACTCAACGGCTACCGACAGGCCAGACGTGTTTTTTTTCTTTTTTTTCCAGCCCTCGTGTAGCACGTGCTGTTTGCAAAAGTGGGTCAGTCTTTCTCAGCCAATCGCTCAACCAAAAGACACAGGTTACAAGTACAATATCGGCCCTTGCTGTTGTTGCTAGCTGTCGTTCGGATGAGACTATTGTATAGCCTAAGACTAAAAACCGAGGTCCCCTGTGTAGATCCTGTAGTCCACGTCAGAGTTCGATGGATTAATGATGGCAACACCGAAATACCCCTGCCGGCAAGCACTACTCGAAACAGTGTCGGTTCTCAAAACTGTTGACTGAAGTTGGACGCTATATATACGGGAGAAGAAGTAACCGAAGCAGGATTCGCTGCATCGATATGGAGACTGCTGTAAGTAAAATGATTGCTCCTCGACAAATGTGGAAATTAATGCAAGTGAATTATTGATGTAATCGGCATTTTTGAATTTCTCGAGCTAAATGGGTCAAAATTAGACTGATGTTACGTTACGTTACGTTTGTGTGTGTGTGTGTGTGTGTGTGTGTGTGTGTGTGTGTGTGTGTGTGTGTGTGTGTATGTGTACATGGGAGTGTCAGTGTGTACATTTGAATTTTCGTCGTCGAGATATACGTACATGTATGTGTAAAGGAAATTGTGAGCGCTTATTAGGCTTGGCTATTACAGGCCAATCTCGCTAAATGCCCGTTACTAGTACTGCTACTATTACCACCACCACCACCACCACCACCACCACCACCATCACTACCACTACTACTACTACTCTTCGGCGTTCGATTAGTCACGGCTCATTACTCAGTGTCAGCCGTCAGAGTTGGATTCTCTACCGTCTGATCAAGCTAACCGAGACTGAAATGTTCCAGCTGTAGACGGCCCGCTATGGTTAGACTACGAAGAATGTTCCTGTCCAACATCGCTCTGTTTACTCGGGGATTGTTTGGTTTATCCGCTCAGTAAACTCCTCGTGGGCCTCACGGTAACATTTCACTCAGCACCGATGTCAGCGAGTGGTAATTGTATACATCGTTGTCGCCTTCTGCGTATATAGCTGCTGGATCTTGCTCAGGACCGGTCAGAGCTCAGGAGCTGAGTGAAAGTCGAGGTGGCCGTCCTGGGCTCCCCGTCCCTAATAGTCCTTATGGTCTTTGTGGACGTATAACAAATTTGGGGAGGAAGAAGAATGAATGGAAGTCGAGCCGGAGAGCTCAGGAGCTGTGTGAAAGTCGAGGTGGCCGTCCTGGGCTCCCCGTCCCGAATAGTCCCTATGGTCTCTGTGGACGTATAGCAACATTTGTGAAGGAAGAAGAATGAATGGAAGTAGAAAGAGCTCAGGAGCTGTATGAAAGTCGAGGTGACCGTCCTGGGCTCTCCGTCCCTAATAGTTCTTATGGTCTCTGTGGACGTAGAGCAACACTGAACTGAACACCAGAAATTTCAGAGCTCAGGAGCTGTGTGAACAGGGAGGTGGGCCTGGGCTCTCATTCCGTATCCCATTCTTCCCCCGTCCCTAATAAGCCTTGTGATTTCTGTGGACGTAAAGCACCATGACAGGGACAGGAAATTTCAGAGTTCAGGAGCTGTGTGAAAGTCGAGGTGGCCATCCTGGGCTCCCCGTCCCTAATAGTCCTTAATATGGTTTTCTGTGGCCGTAAAGCAACATTGAACTTGAACTCAAAACCAGTCTATGCCGGAAGTTCTGAAGACGTTATTCAACCGTGCAAAAATGGCAGTTCAGCCTCGCTTTCGATCCCCGCGTGACCCGCCGTGACGTAGCTCATTTAGAATGTCGTCTGGTCAGCTGACACTGTCATTCTCTCTCCCAGTCTGTCTGTCTGTCTCTGTCTCTCCCCCCCCCCCTCCCCACCCCAATCTGCCTCCCTCCCTCTTTTCTCAGAGGTTTTATGGTGTACACAAAACGTGTTCCTAGACGGCAGCAGTTTCACGTGGCACCAGCCATGTAACAACCAGACAGCGCCGTAAGTGCACCACTTCGATGGATATTCAAAACGCGCTGTAAAATGTTAGTCATTCATGCAGAATCATATGAATCATATGCAACAAGAGTGCAGTGAGTCTTCTCGAGGGCAGAGAACAGCGCTATACAAAAGCGATCAATAAGTAAATAAATAAGGTGGGGAGGTGGGAGGGGGGGGTGGAGGGGGGGGGTGGGGAGAGCATCCGAACAGCTAAGGACTGTTTGTCCACCATATTTTATTCGATGGGTCATGTTAGTCTGGCACAGAAACTACTGTGCACACTGACGCATTACCATATAACTATAAACACCCACACTGACGCATTATTATATCAGTTATAAACACCCACACTGACGCGTTATTATATAATTATTTTGTCATTTGTGACCGCCTGATATAGGTTTACTTGTCTGACACTCCTCCGGAAAACTACTCAGTTAAAAGTCTACTGATGTGCTTTCATGAACTAAAGGAAATTATGCTTAAACCCGGCAGTGACATTTTGATCAAAGTGACCCCCCCCCCCCCCCCCAACCCCCCACGCCCCACACCCCTCCCCCCACCCACACACACACACACATCCACCCCGCCACTAACTGAACCCAAGCTACTGAATTAACAGAAGAACAAAAAACAAAACAAAAACAGCATCAACAACAAATCTTAAACAAGAATTACTGGTAGACACCGAAACAACATAACAAAACAGCGCCTTGAAACAGCCAAGTATCCTGCACCTCATTTTTCACCGTTGAACTGTTGTTTACCTGTTGTTTTGTAGCTTCAGTGAAAAAGGGGTTTAACTTTTTTACCCCGAAAATTCACCTGTCGTCTTTTGTCATAATAAACAGCGTTCTTTTGAACCAGTGTTGGGATCTACAAAGAAATATGTTAATACTTACGCAACTTCCTTGGATACGCCATTTTACCGGAGCGTTGCAAGCTTTTTATTCCGAAGTGAAAGGCGCTCACGGTCGTCCCTTCTGCCGTTCGAAACTTAGGTCACCGAACTTGAGTAGATAGAGGCTGCAACACAGATAAGATAGACCGACAGTGCAAGCTATAGGCCAGTAGAATGATGGTCCCGAGCTACTGATAGCTAGGCTACAGAGCAGTGTCTCTGAAGGTCGGCTGGGCGTACACTGACTGAGGCGATCTTCGTGGAAATGAAATGCTGTTATGGTTTTTTGCATCCAACGCTGCGTGGATGAGCTCCTTACCTTTGCGCACCTTACCTTCAGCACGTTCGCCAGCGGCGTCGGTGTAAAGTGCAGTCTTTTGTCTTACTTCAGGTACAGTGGTGGCTGATTCAGTCGGATGACGCTCTTTTCGACCACTGACTGTTCCGGCGTGATGGTTGGATCGTATCGACAGAGCGAACAATCGAACACACACGCACACATACAAACACACGCTGCGCGCACACGCACACACAGACACACGCGCGCGCGAGCACACACACACACACACACACACACACACACCACACACACACACACACACACATACACACTGACACACACACACATATGCGCGAGCGCGCGCTCGTGCACCCACCCATACGCACAAGCGAATAAGCAAAGAAACAGCGGCACGTCAGTGTACGTTAGCAGTCACATAAATTGCACTGACAATAACGTGCACACATAAAGAAGCACAAGCTGACAACAAGCATAAATAACTAGGAGCATAACGGCGCTGTGAGCCCATTTTTAGTCTCGTCAGAAAATTGCCTCTGCGCCTGAAAAACAAACATGGACGACACTGCGAATAACTATCACTCAGTCTGGATGATTCTCCTGTACCTCATGTACAGCCACCGGACTGTTATTTTTTCCGAACCCCATTAGCATCCTATTCTCCTAAAAGCCAAGCAAACCATACCCCCCAGCCCCAAGATGAAGAAGAAGAAGAAGAAGAAGAAGAAGAAACCCCTAAAGATTTGCATTCTAGGTGCTGAGCGATATGGAGCGATCGAGTTCAACGTTGAAGCTCACAGCATAGCAGATTCCTTTTTATGGTCTTGTCGATGATGTGAAAACGAGACGAACTGACAGACAACCAGTTTTGTGTGGCAGGCAGAACCACCGGTTCCGGCGAACTGGCGGAAACCATGTTCCACTCAGTCGTGTGAATGAACAGTTTGCATACACCATGTACCACCGTTTGTCTTCACGCGGAATGCGGAAGGATGTTTTATCTAGATCACATGACAAGGTATATATTTTGTAGAATACAATTAGCTTCGTTGTTTCTAACGTCACCCCACCCCTGCCTTCCCTCCCCCGCCCGCCTGTGTAATGACTTAAAAAGTCAGATAACCATTATTATCATCGTCACAGATCATCATTATCATCGTCACAGATCACCATTGTCATCGTCATAAATCATCATTATCTCATCGTCACAGATCATCATTATCATCGTCACGGATCACCATTGTCATCGTCATAAATCATCATTATCATCGTCACAGATCATCACTATCATCGTCACAAATCCCCATTATCATCGTCACAGATCACCGTTATTATCATCGTCACAGACCACCACTGTCATCGTCATAAATCATCATTATCATCGTCACGGATCACCATTGGTATCGTCACAGATCACCATTATTAACACAGTCACAGACCACCATTGTCATCGTCATAAATCATCGCTATCATCGTCACAGATCACCATTATCATCGTCACAGATCACCATTGTCATCGTCACAAATCATTATCATGGTCACTGATCACCATTAACATCTTCACTGATCGCCACTGTGATCGTCACAGATCATCATTATCATCGTCACAGTCACCACTGTCATCGTCGCAGATCATCATTATCATCGTCACAGTCACCATTGTCATAGTCGCAGACCATCATCATCGTCTCAGTCACCACTGTCATTGTCGCGAATCACCATTATTATCGTCACAGACCATCATTGTCATCGTCACAAATCATTATTACCATCGTCACAAATCGTTGCCATAGTCACAGATCACCATTGTCGTCGTCACAAATCACCATTGTCATAGTCACAAATCATCATTATCATCGTCACAGATCACCATTATCCCTTATCATCGTCAGTCACAGATCATCATTATCATCGCCACAGACATCATTATCATCAGCCATGGCTGCGGGCGTCGATGGACTGAGGAAGGTCGGGGAACTTGGATGGGGTGAGGGGGTGTGGGTATTGGGACGGGGCGGAGGGGAGGGGGGGGGGGAGGGGACGGGAGCGAGGGGGCGAGAGGTAGGGGAGGTGGTGGCGCTCCCTATCAGTTGCCGATATCCTTCGCTTCCGATGCTAGGCACCAGCGGTTTTTGCACCTGTTGCTGCTACTACAGGTAGCCGCCTTTGCCAGGGCCAGCC
>JABMCL010002484.1:1637500-1647500 GCA_018857735.1 Alviniconcha marisindica
GAGAGAGAGAGAGAGAGAGAGACAGAGAGACAGAGAGACAGACAGACAGACAGACAGACAGACAGACAGACAGACAGACAGACAGAGTGAGCACCACAGCAACAACAACAGAATACGTATCTCTTCTGTGGAGACCTGAAGTGATTCATACCCAATGAATATAGGCCTACCTGATCATTGACATTTGTAACAAACCCTATGGCATTTCCAGCATTGATTCTGTTTGCAATAATGGATATCCATTTGATCTTCATCGATGGACTGGGTTCTATCCTACATATAATACAATAAATATAGGTTTGATCTTCGTCCTACAGTATCCTGGATCTTTGTCCGATAAAGAAAAACGTCATAAACCGAGAAGAATAACGCGTGTGCTGAAGACTCCACGAAAAGACTACAGATCTATGAATTCCTAAATCTCTGTATTCAGTCAAATTCAGTCCATGAATTCTAAATCTGTGGTATTGCAATGACGGTTAGGTGACGTGTCGGATCTATACGCAACCAGTGGAATGCTGTCACACACCACGAGACACCCCTTACGGTACTCTGACCCGTGTCACCGAAAGACCAGCATTCAAGTGACTTAGACCAAGGTCATAGTAGGACACCTCTCACGGTACACTGACCGGTGTCACCAGAAGACCAGCATGCAGCTGATTAAATGGGCCCAGGTCGTCGTGGGACACCCCTCGCTGTACGGCCCTGACCCGTGTCACCAAAAGACCAGCATGCGACTAAAAACTGGGCCAAGGTCATCGTGAGACACCCCTCAAGATGCCCTGACTCCTGTCACCAAAAGACCAGCATGTGACTTACTAACTGGGCCAAGGTCATAGTAACACCCCTCACGGTACCCTGACCCGTGTCACCAAAAGACCAGCATGCAACTGACTAACTGGGCCAAACAAACTCTAGCTGCACACGGCAAATGCGAACACAAAGTAATTAACTCAGGTGAGCTTAAATCTAGACGCGCGGACTAGGTTTGAGTACGCCGGGCACGCACCACTGACCACCAATCTAACCCTATCACCCCGACACTCGGAGCTGGCTAATTACAGCTTATCAACAGGTAACTTACACATACATACATACATACATACATTGTGCTGACCTCGACGAGTGGCCCCCCTTGACCAAACGTCAGCATGGAAGGTGCCAAGATTGCGACAAGGCTGAAGTTAATTCCGCTGGGTAGAGCCTGTACTCATTCCAGCTGGGGTCGCTTTAGTGCCAGTGTGAACCTGTAGTGAGTTCTGTTCTGTTCATGTCGAGTAGTAAGGCTAAAGCGGCGGCACTGCATGCACTAACACAAATGTTCTTCTATGACAATAGACGGTTGTTGTTCCTGACCGACGGCTGCAGTTCGCAAAGCCGTTTATCGTCTAAGGGTTGGTGTGTATGTGTGTGTGTGTGTGTGTGTGTGTGTGTGTGTGTGTGTGTGTGTGTGTGTGTGTGTGTGTGTGTGTGGTGTGGTTGGTGTGGTGTGGTGTGGTGTAGTGTGGTGTCAGTGTCAGTGTCAGTGTCAATGTGTGTGAGTGAGCACAGGCATACACCATCACCAACACACACACACACACACACACACACACACACACACACACACACACACACACACACACACACACACACACACACACAACAACACACACACAACAACAACAACAACAACACAACGACAACAACAACAAAACAACTAAGACTCAGACCACGAAATGCAGTAGTAGCTGACTAAATGACCCTGGGAGTCACGGACGGATCCGTGTGAAATAATTATGTCCACGATGATGTCCCTATACTGATGAGCTGTTGCATCTCTCATCACACACCCAGAACCGCTTACCGAATTGCTCTGCACTGGTAGCAAGGTCACTGTAACAATGTGGCATGACTCAACAGACGGTTGTTTGTTCATACTGCACTATCGCTGTCACTTGTTGTTACACTGGGTGCTGTCAGCATGGCGACTGAGGTCAGGGCACCTGGTATGCCGTAACTATACGTTGGTGCATGTTTAACGAGTCACGGTTGTTTGCAGTCTAATAAAGCTGCATTGTTCAGTGGTGGTTGGTTGGTTGTTGTCGAGTCTCTCCGGCGTGGTGGTATTTCTGGGTGGTGTTGAATGTCATCCATCCCAGAGTGTGCGTGGTGTGAGTGACTCTGTTTCTGTCTCTTCAGAACTCTGAATTCTCTTTCTTCAGCTTTTCCTTCGCACCCCCCCCCCCCTCCCCTTTTCCTCCGCCATCTTCTCGCTTCCATCCCCCCCCCTCCCCTCCCCATCCTCTGCGGCCTCCCCCCTTCCCCCGAAGCCATCGTTGTCCTTATCGTCGTCATTGCCCTTTTTTCTCTCAGTCACTTCTCCTTCTTTCTATCCCCCACCCACCGCGTATAGGCCTAGTCAGTCCTTCCTCATCCGTCATCACCTGGCTTCTCGTTGTAATAATAATAATAACGATCATTTCTAAGCGCAAATTCTTAAAAAGCCCTCAGCGTTTTACAAAGAACATGATGGACGTGGGAGGGGAGGGGGGGGGGTGAGGGGGGGTGGGTGGTTAAGTACATAAAAAACACAAACAAAGCAAAGCAAATTCTTAAACTCTCTCTCTCGTCTCTCTCTCTCCTGACATCATGACTCTCTATCTCTCCTCTCTCTCTCTCTCTACTCACACACACACCACACACACACACACACACACACACACACACACACCACACACCACACACACACACATCAAATCGAACAGGGCTGAGTTAATCAGAGTGATACAGGCTGAAGAAATGTGTCTTCAGAGCGGACTTGAAAGTTGTGATTGTTGCAGCATTTCTAATGTGTGATGGCAGTGAGTTCCAGACAGAAGGGCCAAAATGAGAGAAGGCACGACGATCACCTTTCGTCTCGTGTTTATATATCTGGAAGTTTTAGGAGACGGGTGTCAGCACTGGAACGAAGTGGTCAAGCAAGAGAATAGAGATGAAGGATATCAGAGAGACTAAGCCATCGTTGTCCTTATCGTCGTCCTCGCCTTTTCCCCCCTTCTCAGTGAAGTCAGTGCAGCTTCTCTCTACTTCCCTCTGACTCACTCCTCTCACCCACCTATAGTCAATCCTTCCTCATCCATCATCACCTTGGCTTCTCGTTGTCATAGTCCTTTGAAGCCATCGTTGTCCTTATCGTCGTCATCGCCCTTCAGTTTTTCTGAAGTCATTGCAGCTTCTTTCTACCCGGCCCCCCTCACTCCCTCCTCAGTCTCACCCACCTATAGCCAATCCTTCCTTATCCACCACCACCTTGCTTCTCGGCGTTGTCACAGTTCTTTAAGACAGCCCAGGACTGATACCACGCCCTCCTTATCAATCTTATCGCCATCTGATGATGATGAAGTGATGTTTAATGTCCTCAGATGTCAGTTGACATATTAGGGACAAGTTGTGACCAATGCCGAAGCACGGTACAATAATTTTTTACGTCCACGGAAACCAGAAGGCTCGTTAGGACGGACAGTCCAGGACGTCCACCTCGACTCTCACACAGCTCCTGAACTATGATCGCCATCTAGTTTTCAGTCTGCAGTTATACCTTAGTGCAGCTTCTCGAGCTCTGCTCCCCCCCTCACACTCACTCCTCTCACCCACCTCAGTGGAGTCAATCCTTCCTCATCCACCACCAGCTTGGCCTCTCGGCGTTGTCACAGTTCTTTAAGACAGTCCAGGACTGATACCACGCCCTCCTTATCAATCTTATCGCCATCTAGTTTTCAGTCTGCAGTTATATATATACATTAATCTTATTGTCATCTATTTTTCAGTCTGCCTGGCGTTAGTGTTGCGGCCGAATGTATAATCTGCGGTGATATATATCCCTGCTGACTGTAATGAAATCGGCCGATAATTATATGCATGACGTCCGTCTCAGCCGGTGTGCGTAATTACGGTTATACTTCTCAGTCATGTCACTGTCAGTTGAACTTTCAGAATTTTGCATCAGCTCTTCACCAACCGCTAGAGGCTGTAAGTTTATGTTCACAGCCTAGGCGTCGGCTAGACGAGTGACTTCGTTTAAACCTACCTTTGGGTTGACGCCCAGTCATTGCGGAGTTGAGAAAAGGACGAAGTAAACTATGCAGTGATGAAGGAGTTATGCGTCGGTGAACCGCGGGTTAGAAATATACGGCCCACAGCGGCCGGTACTGAGAGCGCGAGCAGTTCCTTTCGGCGTTGTTAAATTGCATCGCTCCTTTTCGCAATCGTCCTGCGACCTGCAAGGTGACAGACGCAGTGACCCGTGACCAACGATGAATGGCTTCCCCCTTCCCAGACAATAGCCAATCAAATCCCGAGACACGTCGGTCACGTGACCGCGCGCGCTCTTTCCCGCGACCTTACGCCGGTGTAGCGTGGTGGCGAGTAGCGTGTGTGTGTGAGTGTGTGTTTGTGTGTCAGTGCCGGGTTTAATAGCGCGATAGTAGCTGTACCGCCGAGCAGGTGTTCAGCCATCGCGGCCGCCGATTTAATTTCCGCCACTACACGGTTGTCTGTGGAAGTTTTCGCGTGCGGACCGTGTTCACGCGTTCAAGGATTAACCCCACCTTTACGAGACGACAGTGTCAGTCATCAATAGTTCGCCGGACCGGAGTTGCCGCAGCCGATCCGCAACTGACAAGGCGAAAGACGTGTGCTTGGATACCACTCGTCGTCACTGATTGAGGGGCGGTCAGCGCACATACTTTCACAACAACAACTGACCCCACCGCCACTGGCTCAGGCTCATGAGACAGAAAGGGGAAAAGAACGAGCGAGAAGTGCGCCGAGGGAGTTGGAGTTCATCGTGGTGGAGAGAGTGAGGTGAGGGTGAAGGGGTCAGAGAGAGAGAGAGAGAGAGAAAGAGATGGGGGGGGGGGGGGGGAGTGGCGAGGACAAGGTGTTTGAGGAGGGGGGCGGGGAAGGAGGGGGGGAGAGAGGGTGGTGGGGGGGATGGGGGGGGGGGGGGGGGGTAGTGCGGGGCACACACATTCCAACCCCCAAGCGGAGTGGCGAGAAATCGTGGCGCTGAAGCAGAGACTGGCAGGACAGGGAAAGGCGAGCGAGCGAAAGGGGGACTGACTAGGGCTGTAAATTGTGTCACGGACTGTTTTTAGAGTCGTTGGCTGTTTCGCTGTGGGCTGGACCGGACAAGCGCTGTTGTGGCTGCACGATGAGTGAGTGAGCGAGCGAGCTAGTAGCTCTCTACGGTACCAACGTGACAGTGGGAGGAATACTGAGGCAGAAGCACAGACGGTCCCGATTCGGACGGCGAAGAGTCGGATACAGGTTTTATCCTCTGTGGTGGCCGCTGTGCTCACGGCACGAAGACCCCGTGATGAACGGCTGAGCGCCGACGTTGGACGGTGGTATGCTAGTACATGGAGTGAGGGTGAGTGACTGAAGGTGGTAAAGACTAGGGAAAGTCTAGGGACGTGAAACACTTGGGACCGTAGTAATTATTGCATCGCATAATCGGACAAAATCAGATACTGATAAACCCAAAAGCGTGTGGAGTGAAGCCGAACTGTTGTAAGCTGCGGTGTGCCACGGAACTTTTGCCACATTCTTCGGGAAGGATGAGAAACCGGAGAAAGTTAGTTAGTGCATGTGGTCAGTAAACGTGTTTGAAGGCGGCTGATGCCGCGACTCGCGGCTGCCGTTTGCGATGCTACGGCTAACCGTTAGTCACGGCACGGAAACGGGAGTGACACTGTGATGGGGACTCATGATTGTGTGCTCGGATGCTTAATGTTATTGTTGATGAGCCACTACTGAGTCGGCTGAGAGAGAGAGAGAGAGAGAGAGAGAGAGAGAGAGAGAGAGAGAGAGAGAGAGAGAGAGAGAGAGAGAGAGAGAACGGGTGTGGCAAGCATGTGTCAATAACGATGCACACAAACACAGGCCAAATTTACTTGGAAGCACGAAGGCTAGTCATGATGCAGTGATGTTCCAACCGGTAAGAGTATATATATATATTGTAAAGGATTTCAAAACAATTGCGATAGTCAGTCAGGACACAGTAAAGAGCAACATTCCCTAGATTATCAGCGGGATGTCTTTAAAGGAACTGGCCTTCTCAGATCATAAAAAAGAACGGCTTTTTTCCCCCCATTTATAGTTCAGGAGCTGTGTGAGAGTCGAGGTGGACGTCCTGGACTGTCCGTCCTAACGAGCCTTCTGGTTTCCGTGGACGTAAAGATTTATTGCACCCTGCTTCGGCATTGGTCACAACTTGTCCCTAATATGTCAACTGACATCTGAGGATATAAAGCATCACTTCATCATCATCATCATTTTCCCCATTTTCTTTTTAAACCTGACGTGTAGATGAGGTCAAAAGAAAAAGCCTGAAACCGATGGTTTTGTTTTTAAAATAAATGCTCGGTTGATTTTTTAAATAAAATTTACAACCGTCTTGCATCATCTGTCCCATTTGACGAGACGAGACTTCACAAGACACCGCCAAGTGTCACAGCTGGTTTTACGACTTCCTGCTTCCTCATTCAGATTTGTCCTCAGTCGGCGTCACAAGCGGAACTTTCGTGCCCTTATGTCACTGAAGCAGTGCGTGCAACACGGACGAGATGGGACACCTGTCGTTGTTGTTGCTGTTTAGGGTGGTGTGCAGCCCGTTGTTGTCCGTCACTACCGCAGCTACGTTTTGAAAATGTAAGCAAGGGAGCATTTTTGAAACGGGTTCGTTTAAAATTGGATGTTATTGTTAACGTCCTGTGGACCATAGAAACTGGATGTTAACGTCCTGTCGACCATAGAAATTGGATGTTAACCTACTGTCGACCATAGAAATTGTATGTTAACTTCCCATCGACCATAGACATTGGATGTTAACGTCATGTCGGCCATAGAAATTGGATGTTAGCGTCATGTCGGCCATAGAACTTGGATGTTAACGTCATGTAGGCCATATAAATTGGATGTTAACGCCCTGTCGACTATAGAAACTGGATGCTAACGTCCTGTCGGTCATAGAAATTGGATGTTAACGTCATGTCCGCCATAGAAATTGTATGTTAACTTCCTGTCGACCATAGACATTGGATGTTAACGTCATGTCGGCCATAGAAATTGGATGTTAGCGTCATGTCGGCCATAGAACTTGGATGTTAACGTCATGTAGGCCATATAAATTGGATGTTAACGCCCTGTCGACTATAGAAACTGGATGCTAACGTCCTGTCGGTCATAGAAATTGGATGTTAACGTCATGTCCGCCATAGAAATTGTATGTTAACTTCCTGTCGACCATAGAAATTGGATGTTACTTCCTGTCGACCATAGAAATTGGACGTTAACGTCATGTCGGCCATATAAACTGGATGTTAGCGTCCTGTCGACCATAGAAACTGGATGTTAACGTCCTGTCGACATTAGAAACTGGATGTTAACGTCCTGTGCACCATAGAAATTGTCTTGTCTACCATAGAAATTGTATGCTAACTTCCTGTCCGCCATAAAAATTGGATGTTAACGTCCTGTCCGCCATAAAAATTGGATGTTAACGTCCTGTCGACCGATCAGGACTATAACTGTTTTAAAAACGAAGTCCTTGATTTTAAGTGTTGAACGACGAAAAGTTTTGATCTCTCCTCATACTTCACGAACAAGGAAAGTTTTGATCTTTCCTCATACTTCACGAACAAACCTTGTTTTGCTGAGAAGGCTAGGTCCCTTAATAACATGAAACAGTGGTACCGTTGAATCAGACTGTAATAATCGTAGCGGTAGGCCCAGAAGCCGTTAAAAACAAAAACAAAACAAAAAAAAAGGAGGAAAAAAAACAAGGTCATTTAAGTAAAGGACGGAATTTAATGTGAAGTCGTGACAGGAAGAGTCTGAACCAGTTCCTGAGTTATAATATCGCAGGCGTGTAGTTTTGTCATTCCCGGCTCAGGAGCAAAACCCGCGGCACGTTAATAACTGCATGGACAGCCCGGCGAGTCACAGGACTTGTCATAATAACTCCACCGTGGAGTTTGAGTTCAGTGTTGCTGTACGTCCGCAGAGACCCACCCTACAGACTATTAGGGACGGGGAGCCCAGGACGGCCACCTCGACTTTCACACAGCTCCTGAGCTCTGTATAGAGGTGATAATCTACGTAAATCTGTAGTACAGGCTTTGAAACTGACGGACGTACACCGGCTGGGTTTCCCAACAGGGGTCGGTCGGTATAAGTGTCTGTAGAAATTTGAATTTCAAGACCATAATTATAATGTCCAAGTAGGAGAGGATGGCGTGTACTTAACAAAAAAAAAAAAAAAAAGAAAAAAAAGCACAAGAGTGTGTACCTTTGGTGGAGTACGTCATACCGTGTATTTATTCTGCAGCCAGGTGAGAGTTATATCGTAGGCGTTTCGGCCGGTCTTTGTGACGTCGTTATGTTTGTGTGACGTCTTTTGAGCGCTGATTAACTCCCTTGTTTGTTGATTTTAAGCACAAAACCTACCCCCACCCCCCCAACACACACCAACACACACACACACACACACACACCCACACCCACACACACACACACACGCACACACACACACACATCCCCCCCCCCTACGCCCCCACACACCCACACCCACACACACACACACTAACACACACATACACACACACACACACACCGACACACACCTCCCCCCCCCCCCCCCCCCCCCCCCCCCCCCCCCCCAACACACACACACACCCGCAAACCAACCAACAACAACATCAACGAAACCCCAAACACTGAGTAACAAGGGGAGCGGAGGCGGGGTGGGAAGGGGGTTTGGGGGGTTGAGGGATGTGAGAAGTCATTCTCAACGGCTTGGAAATTGCAGATGGTGATCTCGCATCGCACGACACTGTACTGTAATTACGCTCGCCTGTTGTCTGCTGTCAGCAGTTCAGCAAACCCGAGGACGCTCTTAACCCTTTTGGTCGTTCCTTCATTGTTACTTCACGTCCACAGAGGCCGTACGGAGTATTAGGTAGCCCCGGTATAACCCTGTGCGGTTGACTGGGCTCAAAGCACCAACTAACTAACGGCTATTAGGGACGGGGAGCCCAGGACTGACGTCCCCCTCGACTCCCACTGAGCTCCTGAGCTCTGACTCCTGAGCTCCTGAGCTCTGACTCCGTACGGAGTATTAGGTAGCCCTGGTATAACCCTGTGCGGTTGACTGGGCTCAAAGCACCAACTAACTAACGGCTATTAGGGACGGGGAGCCCAGGACTGACGTCCCCCTCGACTCCCACACAGCTCCTGAACTCTGATTTGAATCACTTCTTCTTCTTCTTCTTCTTGAGTGTTGCTTTTACGTGTACAGAGACCGTACAGACGTTTAGAGACGGGGAGCCCAGAACGTCCACATCGACTCGCAATCAGCTCCTGAGCTCTGACTTGAATTACTTCTTCCTCTTCTTCTTCTTCAGTGTTGCTTTACGTCTGCAGAGACCGTACAGACGTTTAGGGACGGGGAGCCCAGGACTGACATCCCCCTCGACTCTCACAAAGCTCCTGAGCTCTGATTTGAATCACTTCTTCTTCTTCTTCTTCTTCTTCTTCTTCTTCTTGAGTGCTGCTTTACATGTACAGAGACCGTACAGACGTTTAGGGACGGGGAGCCCAGGACAGACGTCCCCCTCGACTCTCACACAGCTCCTGAGCTCTGATTTGAATCACTTCTTCTTCTTCTTCTAGAATTTTGCTTTACGTCTGCAGAGACCGTACAGACGTTTAGAGACGGGGAGCCCAGGACGTCCACATCGACTCTCAATCAGCTCCTGAGCTCTGACTTGAATCACTTCTTCTTCTTCTTCTTCTTCTTGGATGCTGCTTTACGTGTACAGAGACCGTACAGACGTTTAGGGACTGACGTCCCCCTCGACTCCCACTGAGCTCCTGATCCCTCTGAGCTCTGACTTGAATCACTTCTTCCTCTTCTTCTTCTTCTTCAGTGTTGCTTTACGTCTACAGAGACGGT
>JABMCL010002484.1:1652500-1660000 GCA_018857735.1 Alviniconcha marisindica
TGCTTATTACAGAAAAGGGTTATTACACACTGTCGATAGATGGAAGAACCAGTGGCATGATGCTTATTACAGAAAAGGGTTATTACCACAATGTCGATAGATGGAAGAGTCAGTGACATGGTGCTTATCACAGAAAAGGGTTATTGTTATTATCACAGTCAAACCGTCGAAGGGGTTCCCGGAACAGCGCCCCACAGTTGAAACCCGAACAGTGGACTGTTCAATATTGCTTTGCGTCCATAGAGACCATAAGAACTATTAGGGGCAGGGAGAGGACAGGACGGCCACCTAGCTCGACTTTCTCACAGCTCCTGAGCTCTGCCTGACCAGTCAAAACATCGCTGTCATTCATGCAAAAGAAGGCGGACGAGGGCCTCGCGCCACGAGTGTAGACCTTTAACGACCTGAGTGTAATGGTCTTGACACCTTTTGATGGTGGGCCCCCAGGGACACTCGGCGTGGGGCATACCAGCCCAGGACATTCCTCCATAGCGGACACCAGCAACTAACGCCAACACCAACGGTACATGGCCCTCGTTGTCCGTGTCTGCCTCGGCTTAGCTCGTTCTGGTCGAGATACATTCACTTTACTGACATTCCTCTTTGTTTAGAATCAGCTCGGATTTCCTCTTGTGTGTGTGTGGGAAGGGGGTGGGGAGGGGGCCGCGGGGGTGAGTGGAGGGTTAGGGGGGTGGGGGTGGGAGATCGTGTGTGCGGGTGTGCGGGTGTGTGTGTGTGTGTGTGTGTGTTGTTGTTGTTGTTGTTGTTGTGTGTGTGTGTGTGTGTGTGTGTGTGTGTGTGTGTGTGTGTGTGTGTGTGTGTGTGTGTGTGTGTATGCGTTAATGCGTGTCAAAACTCAGTGACACAGTGATCCACTTACTTAACGACAGATCGTTTGGTCCGTGTCAATCGTCGCTGCACGGGATGCCACCATTTTGTGTTTAAAGCCTGCGTGGTCTCGTTCACCAAGACCAAAGGCGAGGCTTTGGGCGAGAGTCATCCGTCTACCTGGTTTGCCGAGATTTATGGATTTCTTTACATTACAAAACCAAGATATTCACATAGGATATAGCACGTACACCACACTGCCACGGGCACAGCAAGCGAAGATGACGCGTGATAAAACCAATCAGTCTGAAGGTCGCTCGGATGCAAGTTGCAGAGTACTGTTAATGCTTAGCGTCTTTCAGTCAATATAAGATAAGATAGTACTTTGCTGTCATGTAAAAAGAAATTTGCGTTTGTTTCAGTAAACCTGATCATGTGATCAACGAAAATATGGACACATTATGGCAATAATTTTACGACGTTAACAATTCCGTTGACCTCCTCTCCTCCCCCCCCCCCCCCCCTCCCCCCCCCTCCTTCTCTTTTCTCTCTCTCTCTCTCTCTCTCTCTCTCTCTCTCTCTTGGACCTAACTGACGCGACTATATATCCTTGAGTATTAAAGTTTGAGTTCGAGTTCTCTCTCTGTCTGTTTGTCTGTCTGCCTCTCTGATATTATTTCATATATGAAGGAACTGACTCTTCAGTATTAGTTCTTGGGTAGTTTTTGTTCCTCGGAAAACAAAAACGAGCGGCTTCTTCGTTCCGTTCGTTTCAGTCTGTTTTTCCCAAATACCTACCATGCAGTGACTGATAACAATGCGCATCCGTGTGTGGCATTGTGTTGTCGACAACGTACACCGACATTATTAGTTTACGTATGCCAAAAATTCCTGGCTTTTTTACGCTAGCTTGAGTCGACCAGGCGTAAACCTCGATTGACGGTGTTTTGTGAAGTGAAAGAAAAGACATTGACTATTGCTGTCTCGACTGACGGTGTTTTGTGAAGTGAAAGAAAAGACATTGACTATTGCTGTCTCGACTGACGGTGTTTTGTGAAGTGAAAGAAAAGAGTTTGACTATTGCTATCTCGACTGACGGTGTTTCGTGAGGTGAAAGACAAGACGTTGGCTATAGCTATCTCGACTGACGGTGTTTCGTGAGGTGAAAGACAAGACTGATTATAACTATCTCGACTGACGGTGTTTTATGACCTGAAAGAAAAGAAAGCCTTGACTATCGACTGACGGTGTTTTGTGACGTGAAAGAAAGACGTTGACTATTGTTGTTTCGACTGACGTTGTTTTGTGAGGTAGAAAAGAAAGCTTTGACTATAGCTATCTCGACAGACGGTGTTTTGTGAGGTAGAAAAGAAAGCCTTGACTATTGCTATCTCGACTGACGGTGTTTTATGAGGTATAAATGAAAGCCTTGACTATAGCTATCTCAACAGACGGTGTTTTGTGAGGTAGAAAAGAAAGCCTTGACTGTAGCTGTCTCGACTGACGGTGCTTTGTGACGTGAAAGAAAGACGTTGACTATTGTTGTCTCGACTGACGTTTTGTGAGGTAGGAGAGAAAGCCTTGACTATTGTTGTCTCGACTGACGTTGTTTTGTGAGGTAGAAAAGAAAGCCTTGACTATAGCTATCTCAACTGACGGTGTTTTGTGTGGTAGAAAAGAAAGCCTTTGATTGTAGCTGTCTCGACTGACGGTGTTTTGTGACGTGAAAGAAAGACGTTGACTATTGTCTCGACTGACGTTTTGTGAGGTAGGAAAGAAAGCCTTGACTATTGTTGTCTCGACTGACGTTGTTTTGTGAGGTAGAAAAGGAAGCCTTGACTATAGCTATCTCGACTGACGGTGTTTTGTGAGGTAGAAAAGAAAACCTTGACTGTAGCTATCTCGACTGACGGTGTTTTGTGAGGTAGAAAAGAAAGCCTTGACTATAGCTATCTCGACTGACGGTGTTTTGTGAGGTAGAAAAGAAAGCCTTGACTATATAGCTATCTCGACTGACGGTGTTTTGTGAGGTAGAAAAGAAAGCCTTGACTATTAGCTATCTCGACTGACGGTGTTTTGTGAGGTAGAAAAGAAAGCCTTGACTATTAGCTATCTCGACTGACGGTGTTTTGTGAGGTAGAAAAGAAAGCCGTGACTATATAGCTATCTCGACTGACGGTGTTTTGTGAGGTAGAAAAGAAAGCCTTGACTATATAGCTATCTCGACTGACGGTGTTTTGTGAGGTAGAAAAGAAAGCCTTGACTATATAGCTATCTCGACTGACGGTGTTTTGTGAGGTAGAAAAGAAAGCCTTGACTATATAGCTATCTCGACTGACGGTGTTTTGTGAGGTAGAAAGGAAAGCCTTGACTGTAGCTATCTCGACTGACGGTGTTTTGTGAGGTAGAAAAGAAAGCCTTGACTGTAGCAGTTCCTTCCCTGTGTTCGGTTCACAGGCGAGGCTGACCGTTGACGAGATCAGACGTAAGCGGATTAGCGGCCTGTACGGCCACTTGTAGTGGGAGTGTTAAGGTTTGTTTACATTGATAAAGTGCCGCTGGGCTTGCTGCTCTTGTGGTGCCAAGCTGTGAGAAAAGAAAGCCGATACTTCGGTGACCTCAATAGGAATGGCTCGTACTTATCCCGCGGTCTACCGACTTCATTTCCTTCGTTTGCTTGTTTCGTGGGATTGATTTAAAAAAAAAGAGTGTTTCTTTTGACTGTAAACGTGTGGGGGTGGAGGTGTGTGTGTGTGTGTGTGTGTGTGTGTGTGTGTGTGTGTGTGTGTGTGTGTGTGTGTGTGTGTGTGTGTGTGTGTGTGTGTGTGTGCTAATGTGTGTGTTTTAATATATATGTGTAGGGGGAGGGGGGTCTGTCTGTATGTGTGTGCGTCTTTACAAATAAACTGCTTTTTTCAGTTTCACTGACCACCCTTTGTTGATGTTTTTCAGTGACCTTGCTGGGATTCATTTGTGACAATCGCGGTGAATGACGACAACACAACGCAAACAACGCAACACAACACAACACAAGGATTCTTTGCGGATTTTACTTGTGACGTCCTCTGGCTAGCCGACAACGCGCCCAACCAGGACTGTCAGCTGGGAACACTTCTTTAACCGTCACACACATACACACCTCCGTACTGTGCTGCCTGAAAGTTCCAAGCGTCCATCCGCGCTGTGCCCCGTCTGTTCCAATGCCTGGAATACACCCAGCACTGACTCGCCCACGTCGACAAGGAATTAAGAGAAGCGAACAGTGCCGGGGTACCGGTGTAGTGATCGTTTAGCCTCTGTGTCTCTTAGCAAGTCGCTGTTCAAAGCAGACGACTGTGTAGCAGTCACCATGGCAACAGAAGAGGCGGACGATGCCCAGTGGGAGGTGAAGTTTCGTGAGGACGAGGAGCTGGAGTTCTTCACGGAGTTGGCTCTGCACGAGACCGAGCGGTGGATTACTGTGAGTGTTACAATAGACGTATTATGCACAGTATTATATCGCTGATTACTGCGTGTGTGTTTGTGTGTGTGTGTGTGTGTGTGTGTGTGTGTGTGTGTGTGTGTGTGTGTGTGTGTGTGTGTATGGTGTGTGTGTGTGTGTTTTGTGTGTGTGTGTGTGTGTGTGTGTGTGGTCCAGGGCAAAATTTCAGGTCCAGCCGACGGCCGAAACTGAAAAAAACGAACTGTGTGTGTGTGTGCCCAATGTAACTGACTAAATTTTTTTTGTTTTAAAAGCTTTTTTGTTGTTTTTTTTTTGTGTTAGTTGTTTTGTAAAACCCAACGAAAAAAAATCCCCTTGGTCTTATTTTAGCTGATTCAGGATATATATTGTCGTCGCAGGAATCCAGCCGACCGAGCAGGCATTGACAAAGCCCTCACGGGCAATTTTTTTAAATATTTAAAATTTCTATAGAACCAGGACATGCTTGGACTGTTGTTCCCTCCCCCCCCCCTCCCACCGTCAGATTTACTCTAAGATCTTCCAGATCTAAATATAACGCTCAACCATTAATTACTTGCTTGTTTTTGTTTTGTTTTTGTTTTTACACTACGACCTATAATTACTATTGTTTTGTTTTTTAACAACACATCCTTCGTCTCATTTGTAGCTGATTCAGAATATATATATATCATGTATATATATTGGGGGAGGGGGAGGCATGTTAGGTTAGATTTATGGTCCAGACACAGCCACGAAGCCGAAAAGACACCAACAGTTCCTGCACCAACGACTTGAAGCTCGTAGGCAAACATGGCACCTTCATGATCCATAAAGCTCTTCACGCTCCTCACGGTTTTATCAAGAGCTTGTGGAACTGCCGGCCAACGTCGCCTGTATGCATGACACATGATGGCATGGATGTTTTATGTAACCCAGCACGATGTGTGGTACGCAGCTGATATCGCTCTGTCGTGTAGGGTATATGATAGATGACATCGCCCGAAGGCCTATCGCACGCTGCATGTGCTTATAATGTTTGCCTGCGCGGACACTTGAGACCGTAGCGACAGTGTTTCGCTTTGGGACGCCAAGCAGGACTGGTTTAGTAAGTCATCGTGTTATTCACCCACACTCTTGACGTACGTGTTTCCACACTAGGGGGGGGAGGATGTGTGTGTGTGTGGGGGTGGGGGCGGGGGGTTAGATGTGTGTGTGTGTGGGGGGGGTAAGGAACATCAGTCTTGTAGTGATTGATCAGTGAAAGCAGACACAATACACTACAAAAGAACTTTATTGTTCGTAATAAATGCATAAGATACAACATTTGCATAAGATAAAAAAATTAAAAAATCCTTTGAGTGGGTCACCCAAAATTCCACAATAAAAAGGATAGGCAGACAGTTTATCACAAACAACAAAGGTAAGAGTATGCAAATAAAACGGAGTAAAACGTCATAAAACATCGCTTCTGAGATCGATTAAGTGCACATGCAGACATTACTCATATTCCTACCCTCCACCGCCTTTACATTCACGGCCAAAACACTACACACACACACACACACACACACACACACACACACACACACACACACACACACATCTGTCTGTCTGTTTGTCTCTGTCTCTCTGTCTCTGTCTGTCTGTCTGTCTGTCTGTCTCTGTCTGTCTGTCTGTCTGTCTCTCTCTCTCTCTCTCTCTCTCTCTCTCTCTCTCTCTCTCTCTCTCTCTCTCTCTCTCTCTTAATCTGCAAACAGAAAAGTTCAACTGCTCAGAAATAATAAATAATACACACACTCTGAGAAACTCACAGTGAATGCGAGTCATTGGAACTTTGCTTTCTTGTTTGAAATAAAATTGCGGGCATTTGCACACAAAAAAAAACTCAAACAAAACCCCCATACATGCCAGAAACTGTCAGTGTCACCTGTTTTCGTTGGGTGGTGATGACTGAGTGAAGATGTGAACTACGTCCGGCGTGTTACGTGCATTTTGGTTGGTGGCTGTGAACCGTGATGACTCGTGTCCATCCGCTGGTTGATCTCACCGCCAGGGCCGTCGATGGTTTTGCACTTTCGTTCTGTCCCCAGATATTTGATTAAATCGACAGAGTTCCTGCACGGAGGCTGCATTACTCATTAGTTGAGTAATCTCTCTCTGCCTCTGTCTCTCTGCATGGCTCTCTGTCTGTCTGTGTCTCTCTGTGTCTCTGTCTCTGTGTCTCTGTCTCTCTGTCTCTCCGTCTCTCTCTCTCTCTCTTGCTCTCACTCTCTCACTCTTAGTCTGTCTGCCTGTCTCTCTCACTATGTGTGTGTGTGTGTGTGTGTGTGTGTGTGTGTGTGTGTGTGTATGTGTGTGTGTGTGTGTGTGTGTGTACACGCGCGTTGGAGCGTGCACGTATGTCTATCTGTCTGTGTCTCTGTGTCTCTGTCTGTGTGTCTGTCTGTGTCTCATTGTCTCTCTTTGTCTCTCTCTGTCTCTCTTTGTCTCTCTCTGTCTCTGTCTCTGTGTCTCTGTCTGTCTGTCTGTCTGTCTGTCTGTCTGTCTGTCTGTCTGTCTGTCTCTCTCTCTCTCTCTCTCTCTCTCTCTCTCTCTCTCTCTCTCTCTCTCTCTCTCTCTCTCCGCGTGCCAGTGTTTTTCCTTTCCTCTGTAACAGGGCTTTGCGTCTAAAGCTCGTCTCCCTTCCAGAGTTTCATCCAAGTTTTGTTCTTTCACACACAATGGAGTTGCGACTCGCGGATTACCGCCAAACAGAAGCGGAAGAACTCTCCTTGTGTGTGTTATGTAGGTGTTTGTGCTGACGAAGCCAGCTTTTCATGACCCGAGTTCTTCGTTCGTGACAGTGCCAAAACTCACATAACTCGTGTTTCCTGTGTTTAGCAGTAATCCATTGGAGCTCCGTTTAACACCAAGATGTCTTTGAAGAGGCATTGGCCGTGACCGAATTCTAAGAAGCGGGTGGGGGGAGGTGCGATAGTGGAGCCTATGGATACCTAATGCTGTGAGGAAACCCTACTCTGGACTCCTTCAGATCCACTCTCTAAACATTTCTCTTTTTCTTTTCTTTTTTTCTTTCTTTTCTCTCTCTCTCAAAACAATAGACCCTGTCGTGTCACAGACCTCACTGGCGCTGGTGTTTTCCTTCGCTGTATACAGTTTACAAACCCAACCTAAACAGCTTATGAACAAGGGGCCTCCCTTCTTCATAATCCGTTTAGTTTGAGTTTGCA
>JABMCL010002484.1:1667500-1670000 GCA_018857735.1 Alviniconcha marisindica
GCGTCCTGTCAAATTATGAAGACTCATTTCTCTAAGTCAGGTAGTCGAGCGAAGCGAAGTATTTATGATGGTATACTGGCGTTGTCGTCAGCCCCCTCCCCCCATCTCTCCCCCCCGCCCCCCCCCCCACCCCCCCACCCCCACCCCCACCTCCCCCACGCCCCCCTCCGGGCGATAAGCTTGTGGAAATAACAAGACAAAGTAGGCGACTTTGTCTTTGTTTGCTTTGTGGTAACGCACCAGTGTGTTGTTAGATTTTACTGCCAAAATAGTAAGTAGGGAAGCCTGAGGTCTGTCACAATGTCTCTTGTACTGACCTAAGTTATATATATATATATATATATATATATATATATATATATTCATTAACGGTTTTGAAATTCGACTTCAGTGTTGCTTTACGTCCACAGAGACCATCAGGCTTATTAGGGACGGGGAGCCCAGGACGGCCACCTCGACTTTCACACAGCTCCTGAGTTCTGGATTTTGAAATATATATTACATGTTTAGTATAATATCTATCTATCTACCTATCTATCTATCTATCTATCTATCTATCTATAATGTTTGTTATGTCTAGTGAGTAGATGGGTATGTCTTCAGACCAGTGGCAAACGGTTCAGATGCCGGATACGTTTGTCAACCCATGAAAGGTCGTACGACTTTACGCTTCAACTTTTCCGATCTTTTGTGCATCCACCACGTGGAACAAAATAATGTCTTAAACTTAATTATTATTTCTGATATGCTAAGAATCGCTTTGATACCATTCTTGAGAGGAACTGGAACCGGAAGTACAAATTCCCCTGCAGGGAAAGGGTTAATTTCTGAATGCTGGATGCTGGACAGAATTGCAGAAGATGTGGAGAATTGCAGGCATATTATGTAATGGTATTGTGTGTTTATCGTGACGTCTTTGTTGTGTAGTCTTAGGTCCAGCACAGCGTGACGCGCTTTGAAATTCGTAATTCTTGATGACGTACCTCACCTCTCGTTCTTAAAACCTGAGATCTTTTGAATGGCAGGAGTTTGACAAGTTTCTATAGAACCAGGACATGCTTGGACTGTTGTTCTACGTTCTCTCTCTCTCTCTCTCTCTCTCTTCCTCTCTCTCTCTCTCTCTCTCTCTCTCTCTCTCTCTCTCTCTCTAAATATGTTTTGTGTGGAAATTCTCATGTATAACGTTTCACTCACTCATTCATGCCTATATTATGTATATAAGTAATGCCTGTAATTTGATATCTATTTATCAGTAGCTTAGGAAGGATTAGTTGTTAGACAGGCTTTTGACTGAACCTAAACTCATCCTTGTAAAATAAAGTTTTCGAGTTCGAGTTCTCTCTCTCTCTCTCTCTCTCTCTCTCTCTCTCTCTCTCTCTCTCTCTCTCTCTCTCTCTCTCTCTCTCTCAGACTCGGATCTGACGCACACGCAAACAGTTAAAAACAACAACAACAACAAAAAACGCTAATTTTAATGGGACAGTGCAAAACGTGTGCATATTTTCGGGGTAAGCCTCTTTTTAAAAGCGACAGTTAAACGATGACAATGAAACTATGGTATTTATCGCATTCGGTCCGAATAGGAGATATCTCGAGGGAGAAGAGAGTCCCTAATAATGAAGCATCAGATCCGAGTCTGAGAGAGAGAAGGAGAGAGAGAGAGGGAGAGAGAGAGGGGGGGGGGGAGAGAGAGAGAAGGGGGAGAGAGATGGGGAGGGGGGGGAGAGGGGGGGGGGGAGAGCGGGAGAGACAGAGACAGAGAGAGACAGATATGTGATAGTACTGGTCTGAATAGAGATGTTCGTGTGCAGGAACTTTGTCTGTTTGAGTTGAATTGCTGAGTTGTACTTTTCTTATTTGTTGAAAATGCCTGACCTGTGAGTGCGTGTGTTGACGCGTGTAACTGGTAGGGTTGACCGACTGTTTGGACGTGTGTGTGCCCTCGAGACTCAAAGATAAAGTACTCTGTGTTTTATGTGTACTCGTGTTCTTGTATTATTATACTGTGTGTTGCTTTACTTGTATCTTGTATGCAGTCGTAAGGCAGATTTCTTTGTTATTCATAGACAACAAAGATTCTGTATTCTGTAGAGAGAGAGAGAGAGAGAGAGAGAGAGAGAGAGAGAGAGAGAGAGAGAGAGAGAGAGAGAGAGAGACGTGTGAGATGAAGAGAAAACACAACGAGTGATAGAGACTGTTACCTCTGAATCCAAAATTATCTTTCCTGGGCCCTAGCTAGCTAGCTAGCTAGCTGTTGTGACCTTGGTCGGCTTAATTGGGTTGGGCTTTAACGAGCCAGACTCTCTTTTTTCCTGATAAATTACGGAGGGTGGTTGTGTGACGAATGTTTCTGGCGTGTTTGGAACGTAGCCACTATCACCCACAGACCTATTTGTTTTAGGTCCCGCCGTGGCCATCACCGACGACCTTGTCTTTGCTATCACCACACTTGAGGGAGAGAGAGAGAGAGAGAGAGAGAGACAATGGTTGTTGTTGTTTT
>JABMCL010002484.1:1672500-1690000 GCA_018857735.1 Alviniconcha marisindica
AACGCCTTCCAAAGTCTTATAGTTTTCACCTTGGTCTGGAACGTGCGACGGAGTATTATTAATTAGCACAGCTGTGGATAATGCTGTGGAGCTCCTCCAGATGGGTATGGTTATCGATTTATGTGATGATTGAAGAACTGATTATGATGATGACTGTATATCACAGCGTCCTCAGTTTGCCTGTACGTGAAACGCAATAACGCCTGATTGTCTGGGCTGTAACTTGTAGAACCTTACAGCTCTGTGGGTGTGGTATATGATTATGAGAACGCACGGATAGCGCATACAAATTTAGCATACTACTAATCAAATTCCGGTTTCTGGCTATGTATTGTGTATTATGCACCCCGCTGATGGGAAACCAATTCAAATCAAAATCCTATCAGCCCAGTGCTCTGTAGACGTGTCTGCTGGCAAGAGCTGTTATTTGACACACAGACAAAGACACACACGCACGCACGCACGCACACACACACTTGTGTGTACGGGAGCCCGTGTGTGTCTGGGGGTGGAGGGGGTGGGGGTGGGGGTCTTGTGTGTGTGTGTGTGTGTGTGTGTGTGTGTGTGTGTGTGTGTGTAGTGTGTGGTGGCTGGGCGATGCGCGCATACGCACTTTGAATGGTCCTTCCGGACAAAATTTTGCTCCTTATAAAATACTGTAACTATTATCGTTACTGCTTTGGTCAGTCGTCCTGTTTCCCATTTCTACACGCACACAACGCAAGGAAAACCTGCCGGCCAAGTAAGTTATTACGGCTGTACATAGCTATAGCTGCGAATTCCACACTACAGAGAAAGAAAGCGGTCTTTGACACGAGAGCTCACACCGTATATTAATACTTCCAGAGTCACTGTTGACAGTGTTCGTAACCAGCGGAGGTGGGAATTCAACTAGTGAGCTGTCAGTCAAGACTTTCGGCTTGGCCAATGCGTGGAGGACCTGGGGCGTTTCTTGACCTGATAACCTACCGTATAAGCCTCTTACTGTCCCTCTCTCCGGTACCCTATAACAAACACTCGACGAGTAGTGGGACTTCTGCACGCTAAACGACCAACCCTGGGCACAGAGACTGAGAGAGAGAGAGAGAGAGAGAGAGAGAGAGAGAGAGAGAGAGGCTAAAGTTACTCCCTGGCTCTGTCTGTCTGTCTCTCTTGTTCGTTTTTTCTTTTTCTTTTTTCTTGTTTTTATTGAAATCTTTTGTTACTATTATTTCTAAGTTTTGTTGTACCGTCTGGATGCGATGTAACTGTATCAAGGACAGGTTGCCCGAAAGGCACTCGTGCCTAAACCTTCATCCTTGCGTAATAAAGTTCAGTCAGTCAGTCAGTCAGTCTCTCTCTCTCTGTATCTCTCTCTCTGTCTGTCTGTCTGTCTGTCTGTCTGTCTTGTCTGTCTGTCTGTCTCTGTCTGTCTGTCTGTCTCTCTCTCGTATAACGTTTCACTCACTCATTAATGCCTATATGTATATAAATGATGCCTGTAATTTTATATTTACTCATCAAGCACTAGTTGTCGGACTGGTTTTTGACTGAACCTAAACTACAATTCTTGTTAAATAAAGTGTTCGGCTACGAGTTCGAGTTCTCTCTCTCTCTCTCTCTCTCTTCTCTCTCTCTCTCTCTCTCTCTCTCTCTCTCTCTCTCAGTGTCTGTCTGTCTGTGTGTCTGTCTGTCTCTCTTTCTCTCTCCTCAGCCCCCATACACCAGTGCGCACACTCTCACTACAATTTCTCCCCCCCCCTCCCCCACCCCCATTTTCTCTGTCTCTGTGTCTCTCTCGTACACACACACACACACACACACACACACACACACACACACACACACACACCAGCTCACACACGCCACACACACACACACACACACACACACACACACACACACACACACACGTTGTTGTTGCTGCTTAGTCGAGTTTCACAGTTTCTTTATGGTGTTCATGGCTGTAGGAGAAATTGTGTTTCTGAGCCACTGCCGAGGTAGCAGTTGGTCAACGTAATCCGAGCTGATGTAAACATTCGATATATCCGAGTCTCTCTGAGCTTACCATTGTAATGGACCCATTAATATTGATGCACATTATCTTCAGTTTATCACTGCCCGTGTAAATAATTGATTATTCATGCATATTTGATAGTCTTATACGGCTTTAGCGATCACGACGCGAAATAAATTAAGATGTATGAGCGAGCGTGTGTGTGTGTGTGTGGGGTGTGTGTGGGGGGAGAGAGGGGGAGAGAGAGAGAGAGAGAGAGAGAGAGGGGTGGGGGTCATTTTAAGAGTAGGTCTGCAGACGCAAATGTCAATCGTGAACATTTTGAACGACTGAAGTTTCTAGGCCATCATTTCTAGGCCTGTCACAAGTGATGTCAATCACCATGAATTACCCAGTGCTAATCGTCTCGATTTAGTGCATGTAATATAAAAAGCCTATTAAGTTTCTCAAATGCGGCTTTTGATTGTAGTAGAGATTCATGATCAGCAAGTTGATGGACGTTGATGCGCGCATGCCCGATGCTTTACGCATGAAAAGCTACACCGTAAATGTAAACACGCTCAGGTGAGCTTAGTCGGTCACTGGTGGCCCCGGGCGCAGCTAGTCGATTATTTATCTGATCTGTCACTTTGTCAGAAGCACGCTCGTCAGACATCAGTGTCACTGGACCGTGACTGCAGGCCAGAACACAGCTCTTTGATTGTAGGTATGGCTGAGGGCAAAACCGGCTGAACACAGCTCTATAATTAATGGTTGAGCTGAGGGCGAAGACTGTTTATCTGAGGGCAAAATCTGTTCATCTGAGGGCAAAACGTGTTGATCACAGCTCTGTAATTAAAGGTTGGCTGAGGGCAAAACCTGTTCATCTGAGGGCAAAATCTGTTGAACACAGCTCATTAATTACAGGTTAAGCTGGGGGCGAAAACTGAGGGCGAAACCCGTTGAACACAGCTCTATAATTAATGGTTGAGCTGAGGGCGAAAACCTGTTCATCTGAGGGCAAACACAAACTCATCTCTGAGGGCAAAACCTGTTCAACACAGCTCATAGGCTGAGCTGAGGGTAAAACCTGTTCAACACAGCTCAGTGATTAAAGGCTGAGCTGAGGGCAAACCCTGTTGAACACATCTCTGAGGGCAAAACCTGTTCAACACAGCTCAGTAATTAAAGGCTGAGCTGAGGGCAAAACCTGTTGAACACAGCTCTATCATTATAGACTGAGCTGAGGGCAAAACCTGTTGAACACAGCTCTACGATTATATGCTGAGCTGAGGGCAAAACCTGTTGAACACAGCTCTATCAATATATGCTGAGCTGAGGGCAAAACCTGTTGAACACAGCTCAGTGATTATAGGCTGAGCTGAGGGCAAAACCTGTTGAACACAGCTCAGTGATTATAGGCTGAGCTGAGGGCAAAACCTGTTCAACACAGCTCAGTGATTACAGGCTCAGCTGAGGGCAAAACCTGTTGAGCTGATGGCGAAACCTGTTGAGCTGAGGGAAAAGCCTGTTGAGCTGAGGGCAAAGCATGTTGCACACAGCTCTATAATTACAAGTTGAGCTGAGGGCAAAAAATGCGGCGGCCAAAATCTTGCTGCTGGATTTGGTTACTATAACTTCACATCGTGTCCGTCGCACATGCTTGTGGCCGTCTGTCTCTCTGGTCGGTCTGTCTCTCCGCCGTCTGGTCTGTCTGTATCTCTGGTCTGGTCTGTCTGTCTCTCTGGTCTGGTCTCTGTCTCTCTGGTCTGGTCTCTCTGTCTCTCCGCCGTCTGGTCGTCTGGTCTTGCTTGCCTGGTCTGTTTGTCTTAATTTTGTCTGCTCTGTCATGTCTGTTTCACAGACCATCTCAGTGTCTGAGATGTGTAGGCCTATACATTATGTGTAGGCCTTCACATGTCTGCATGCATGGCTTAATTAGCCGTTTGTTCAGCTGCCCATCTTCGATAACGTAAAACAGACGTGGAGCATGATCATTCGTTCGTAATGTTAATGGGATAACGTCAGCCAAGCCGGTAAAGTGACGACGACAGTCTCCAAACAACACCCAAGTCTCTGTGATACTACCTGACCCTGTGACTTAACCGCTTCACAGCTGTTTGTGTAAAGGTCAGCCCGACCTGGGTTTGTCCCGGCCTGAGGTTAATGGGTTCCTTGATCTTAGCGTCGCGATCAGCTGGATAAGGTTATACCTCAGGACGAACCGCACGTTCAGAATACACAATGCAGAATCTTTATTGTCTATGAATAACATTGAAATTTGTTTCACGACTGCAGGAAAGATGCAAGTAAAACAGCACACAGTATAATAATACACGAACATAAGTACACATAAAACACAGAGTGCTTTATCTTAAGAGTCTGGAGGGCACACACACACACACACACACATCCGAAACAGTCAACCCTACCTGTTACACACGTCGACGCATGCACTCACGGGTCAAGCATTTTCAACAAATAAGAAAAAGTACAACTCATCAAATTCAACCCAAAGAGACAAAATACCTGTACACACGAACATCTCTATTCAGACCAGTACTATCACATAAACAGCATTGCAAACCCTCACATTAACCCCTTCACTGCCATGATGTCACTTGAAAACGACCATTAAAAGTGCGAAATTTGAAACCCTTCAGCTTTTTGTCTTCTTTTTCGCACCCGCGTGTGAAAGAATTTTCATCGAAGCACATAGCATTGAAAGTAGATGTGTTATAGGACCGGAAAATATACTGTTTGAAGGCGCGTCCGTGCACCTTTCAGCCCGGGGCAGTGAAGGGGTTAAAAGATTAAACTAAAAGATTCAATTCACAACTTGTTCAATGCCGTGTCAGCCTCGATGTCTGAGCGCTGCCGTGTTTGGCCGGCCTTGGTCTGAGAGCGATCCAAACACATAAAAGGTTCAAAAGGACGCTTGTTTATTATTTCGTGAGCCGGTTTGGCCTAGCGGTAAGGCGTTAGGCTGGTAAGCGGAAGGACCTCGGTTCGATACCGCTTCGGCTCTCCTTTCTCTTCAAAAAGGTTGTGGTTTGCGGACACTGTCTTGTGACTTTGTCCATCATTCCGACTGAAACATTAAAATGGCTCTCATCGCTGCCCATCTTAATGCAGAAGTCATTCTGGTGGTGACAGTGTAGCGATAGGTATATAATCTCCCTCTCCCCACCTCCATACCCCCTTCCCCTCCTTCTCCCCGTCCCTAATAAGCCGTACGGTTTCTGTGGACGTTAAGCACCATGTTTACTGTTTATTAGTGAGCCGGTTTGGCCTAGCGGTAAGGCGTTATATAGGCTAGAAAAGCAGAGGGACCTCGGTTCGAACCCGCTTCGGCTCTCCTTTCTCTTCAAAAGTTGTGGTCTGTGGACACTGTCTTGTGACTTTGTCCCACACAATTAATGAAACATTAAATTGGCTCTCATCGCTGCCCATCTTAATGCAGGAGTCATTCTGGTGGTGACAGTGTAGCGATAGGTATATAATCTCCCTATTTCCCCACCTCCATACCCTCTTCCCCCCCTTCTCCCCGTCCCTAATAAGCCGTACGGTTTCTGTGGACGTTAAGTACCATGTTTACTTGTTTATTAGTGAGCCGGTTTGGCCTAGCGGTAAGGCGTTACATATAGGCTAGTAAGCAGAGGGACCTCGGTTCGAATCCGCTTCGGCTCTCCTTTCTCTTCAAAAGTTGTGGTCTGTGGACACTGTCTTGTGACTTTGTCACACAATTAATGAAACATTAAAGTGGCTCTCATCGCTGCCCATCTTTATGCAGGAGTCATTCTGGTGGTGACAGTGTAGCGATAGGTATATAATCTCCCTCTTTCCCCACCTCCATACCCTCTTCCCCCCTTCTCCCAGTCCCTAATAAGCCTTACGGTTTTTATGGACGTTAAGCACCATGTTTACTTACTTAATGTTCATTAAGACAAATCACAACACGGGAATGTTCGAGGTAAGGTTATTTATTAAGCTACGAAACGACACTTAAATAAGAGTTAAACGGTGAGAAATGAGACGTAGATAGGACACGTGTCTGTTTTTGGTTGAGCTATGTTGTTTTCGTGTCCAGTGTTTGGAAGAATCACTGCATGAACACGAAAGCAACATAGCTGGACCAAAAGCAGATAGGTGTCTTAGTTCTACATCTCATTTTTCACCGTTTAACTGGTGTTTAAGTGTCATTCTGTAGTTTTATAAAGGGTAATTCGTACGTCGTGTACTGCCCTAATAAATAGCGTTCCTTTGAAACTTTTATGTGTTTGGATCTTGTTTTAGAACGAGCTTCAGCAGTCATTCTTGTTTAAGATTTTTGTGGTTGAGTGAGTGTAGGGGTGTTGCACTTAGTTCCTTCACTACGGGGCTTTCTCGCTCGACTTTTTTTTTTTTGTAAAACAAAACCGGAAAAGTAATTCAACCCACTGTTCAAGGCAGTTATTTATTCAGTGCCATGGGTCCTGAAACTTGTGAATACCAGATCGAAACACAGGTTACCGAGGTCACAGGAAAACTCAGAGTGAAAGCAGAGCATGAACAGTCCTATTATGGGAATGTATTCTTCATCGATATTATGACAGATATACTGGCAGAGTATATATATATGGTGTTTATGTGCAATAACTGTAATGTTTAACCTTTTATTTACCGGGAATGTTATGCTTAACGCATTATGTGCGTCTCATAAGTTATCCCATGGCTT
Organism: Alviniconcha marisindica; assembly: GCA_018857735.1. NCBI lineage: Eukaryota > Metazoa > Mollusca > Gastropoda > Provannidae > Alviniconcha > Alviniconcha marisindica. Next base: position 1,679,193 of record JABMCL010002484.1, read on the forward strand.
TTATGACACGATGACTGCCTGGATATAACCCCATGCGGTTCACCGGGCTCAATGCACAAACAAACGAAATTATGACACAATAAAATGTTCATGTTCTTGTTCATTTACTAGTCGGGAAGTAATCTGAATCATCGCCGAAACAGAACTAAAGAGGCAGTACCTTGCCAAACACTCATCCAAGTTTGGGTACTCGGCAACTGGTTGCCATGCAGACATATCCTTGAGGTCAGCCTGACTTTGGGCCGAAGAGTATGCGTATCTCAACCTGTAGTAGAATGGGTCTGTTAGTATTAGTTTACACAGGGGGGTGCAAACATTAACTCTTGCCGTCACGAACAACCAACACGGTCGCAACAACGACTGAAGAGACGGAAAGTGAGGTTCGGTAATAGACACGCCGGCAAACAGAGTAGGGGGGGGCGGGGGCGGTGGGGCGGGTTCGGGGGGAGAGGGAGGGGCAGGGGGGGGGAGGGGGCACGGGGGAGGGGGAGGGGGGAGGGGGACGCGAGAAGCCTTTACGAAACGACGGAGTGGAAACTGGATTTTAGCTCTTGAACCCGCTTGGTGGCGCTTTTCGCGACTCCGGGAGTCGGCGCAAACACGGCCCGGTGGCGTGTGCGTGAGAAACGTGCCAGCGACGATTGAGGCGAAATCCCTTCAGAAAACCCTCCGCAAATTAAACGGCGTCGGCGACTGAGGTAGAGCTTCTGACCGTCAGTTTCGATGTCGGCGTGGACACCTACGCGTTAACGCTGAAACCGAGGTGGCGTGGGGCGGTCAGTCGGTTTTCGTCAGTGTCTGAACGCATGCCATGGCCATGGCGGTGTCCAGTTTTGACCACTGTCAGTCTGGACACCTACTTGAAGGCTGGAAGCGAGATAGCGTGGCGGTCATTCAGTTTTAGGGTTTTTGGACACCGACGTTAAGGTTGCCGGAAACTGAGGTGGCATGACGGTCAGAGTCAGGCTCAGTTGCTTTTAGTGTCTGGAGACTTGCGCTAACGCTGAAAGGTGGCATGGTTGTTAGTCAGTTTTAGTGTCTGGACACATTCGTTAGGGCTGAAAGATGGCATCATGGTCGGTTATAGTGTCTGTTGAAAGGTGGCATAGTTGTCAGTCAGTTTTGGTCTGTTGAGTTCACGCTGAAGGGTGGCATGTTGTTCAGGATGTGTTTTAGTGTCTGGACGCCTTCGTTAATTACCGCTGAAAGCTGGCATGATGGTCAGTCAGTTTTAGTGCCTGGACACCTTCGTTAAGACCGAAAGCTGGCATGGTGGTCAGTTTTAGTGTCAGGACACCTTCGTTAATTACCGCTGAAAGGTAGCATGATGGTCAGTCAGTTTCAGTGCCTGGACACCTTCGTTAAGGCTGAACACCGGTTTGCTGTTCAGGGTCAGTTTTAGCGTCTGGACACCTTCGTTAGCGTTGAAACGTTGCATGGCTGTCGCGCCGCGCTGAAAAGTGGCATGGTTGTCAGTCAGGTTTAGTGTTTGGACATCTACACCAAGGCTGCTAGGTAGTATCGTGTTCAAAACGTTTTAGTGTCTGGACACGTACGTTAAGACTGAAAGGTGACGTGGGGTAGTCAGTGTTCTGGACACGTACGTGAAGACTGAAAGGTGACGTGGGGTAGTCAGTGTTCTGGACACGTACGTTAAGACTGAAAGGTGACGTGGGGTAGTCAGTGTTCTGGACACGTACGTAAGACTGAAAGGTGACGTGGGGTAGTCAGTGTTCTGGACACGTACGTAAGACTGAAAGGTGACGTGGGGTAGTCAGTGTTCTGAACACGTACGTGAAGACTGAAAGGTGACGTGGGGTAGTCAGTGTTCTGGACACGTACGTGAAGACTGAAAGGTGACGTGGGGTAGTCAGTGTTCTGGACATGTACGTTAAGACTGAAAGGTGATGTGGGGTAGTCAGTGTCTGGAAACATACTACGTGAAGGATGGAAGGTAACGTAGTTGTCAGGCAGTGAGTCATTCGTGTTTCGTGTTTCGCATGTCGCCAGGAATTTCGCCTTGGTTCTCATTCTCAGGTCGTCATTTTTCCAGCCTTCTTCGAACACTAGGCGTGCTTCGTGGGTGTGTGTTGGGGTGGGGGCGTGCGTAGCGAAGTGCGTGCGTGCGTGTCGTGTGTTGGTCAGTGTGTAGTGAAGGTGGTGTGTGTGTATAGTGTCCTCTGCACACTAACATACAACCACACAACACACACACACACACATCACACACACACACGTACTTTTAAGCTCCTCCCCATGAGCCCAATCAGAGGAGAAGAATGTAGAGGCAAAACCCCCTTGCGGCCATCCGTCTAGCGGCTGAGCTGACACCACGCTAAAGATTCTTCCCGCTTTGCTCACACTCCGCCCACACATCTCTATAGCTATAGCTACGTCCACAACACGCAGCGTTGACCGTCCCGCGCCAAGTCCAGCATGCAGCCATATGGGCCTGCACAACAACACGGGGAGCGGGGATAGCTCAGTGGTTACTGAGAGTCGGACTCTTGATCGAAAGGTCCCGGGTTCGAGTCCCGGCAGGAGCGGCGGGAGAATTTTCTTCTCCAGGGTCAGCTTTCTGTGCTGACTCTTATTTCGGTATCCGTTCCACCCCCGTGTTACCGCAGTAGCACGTAAAAGATCCCGGTCGTTCTGCCACTGAAAAGTGCAGGTGGCAGGTTACAGCTAAACACACATACAGTCTACCTATGTGGCTTTGCCGAATGAAGTGACACTAACCTGGTGCATGGTTGAACGGTGTACACAGAACTTGCGCCGAAACGGCATCATTTCACGTGGCACCAGCCATGCAACACCCAAAGAGCGCTATCACCGTTACACCACTTCCGCCGTGGATATTAATAATACGCGCTATAAAAGGTTACAGTCACTCATTCAGAATCACATGACTGTACGCAGTGAGTCTGCTCGGGGGCAAGAATAGCGCTATATAAAAGCTATGAATAATAATAATAATAATAATAATAATAATAATAATAAGAAGAAGAATAACAGCTATACCCATGCACTCATTGCATGCACTCTATGTCCTGGGCGTGGGACCTGCCTGCCTGCCTGCCTGCTTACCTGCAGCCTGCCTGCCTGCATAGCCGTGGCCTAAATTCTTCATTGCTGGTTTTCAGGGGCTTTGCCGGTACGGGGCAGTGTGCTTGCTTTAGGCTGTGGTTCTGTGGTTCAGTCAGCTTTTGTTTTACCTTATCGTTGGCCGGGTTGGGGTTCTGGTCCGCTCAGTGGGGAAACGGATGGATTTATATATATATATATCAATTGCTTTCCTGTTTTGTAGTTAGTTAGAGGTGGGTTTTGTTGTTTTCGAATGTGAGGTTTGGATTCTGTTCGGGTTTTTGTTTTGTTTTGTGTGTGCCAGTGTGCGTGCGTGCGTGCGTGCGTGGTGGTGTGGTGGTGGGCGTGTGCGGGTGCGTGCGTGTGTGTGTGTGTGTGTGTGTGTGTGTGTGGGGTGTGTGTGTGTGTGTGTGTGTGTGTGTGCGTGCGTGTGCGTGTGTGTATGTGTGTGTGTGTGTGTGTGTGTGTGTTTCTTGTTCTCAATTTATCAGAATCAGTAATTGGAGGACAGGAACTACTTCACTTGAGCTTTGCAAACATACACTTTTAAGGAACAGCTTCACTTTAGCTTTGTAATCATTCACTTTGCTGGAGACAACTTCACGTGAGCGGCTCTGCAAACGTGCACTGCTTTGCAGGATAGACTGAACTTTACGTGAGCTCTGCAAACGTGCACTTTGCAAACGTGCATTCTGAGGGACAGTTATACTCAGTTTCGTCAGTGGCTGCGTGCGTTAACTGCAACGGCTTTCGTATATTTTTATTTTATTTTAGAAGAAAAACATGCAGCTGCGGACTCGGAAGCCGGTTTGCATACATTGCAAACTCAGTGAAGCGACCTATGGCGGCATCAAAGCCTCAAATCTGTCTCGGGCTACTGCACCTGCAAGTGGAATTCACTGCATAACCAGGAGGCAGTGTTGTCGCTGCAAACTTGGTTATGCTAAACCGCCTTTTGTTTTCCTCTCTTCCTTCCTCGCCCCACCTCCTCGGACCTCGGTCCCCTGGTAGTACCTCTTCGGAGACGACGTTAAACGACACACGTCCTCAACATTTGAGGTACAGAGGTACATTTGAGGATGTACCTCTGGTGGAGTTTATGTGCCTTTTATTTACACGCTTACCAGTGAGAGTTACCGTAGGCGACTCAGAACTTTGTTGTTGTTGTACTTGTGCTACGAATTTGGAGCGCTAAGCAACTAACTCCCATGTGCGTTGATTCTGCACGAGCGCTCTGGGACTCGTTCTGTTTCACACTGTCGACGTTAATCAGTGAAGTCTAACGAAACGAACGAACGCCAGCGTGAAGTTGCACGCCAACACTGATGCAGTTGTTTGCTGCTTGGACGAAATTCTGCAGCTGCAACTGTCGAATTGTGGCCGTCACCGCGGCAGTGATGCTCTAGTCCTTTGCGCCACTTCCTCATCCTTAGCACCCCTTCCCCCCCCCACCCCCCCCCCCCCCCCCGTCCCCATCCCTCCACCCTCTGGTCTTTCCCCCCGCTGACCCCCGGCTGCAGCGGTTTCCCCGGGAAGGGGAACAGCAAAACGTTTAGAGACTCCACTCCTGTCAGTCAAAGCAGACACACCCTTAGATTTCAGCCAATCGCGTGCCGCGGGAAATGAGGTGCCCACGTGTTTTGACAAGGCCTGAAATGGGCCCGGCAAGCTTTCTGCCAGACACTGCAAGTGGTCAGTTGGCAGTGTTCGACATGGCAGGAAAGAAACCAGGAAAACTGAATTGTTGCTATGGCCAGTGTAAGTCAGACGAGCGATACCCTGACAAATGTGCAGGTGTCACATTCTAGCCACTTCCGAAGCCCCTGAAAGATTGTAAAGCTTGGATCAAGGCTGGGGTCGACCCCCCTTTATCAACAAAACCCGAGCGTGATAACAAAGAACTACTACATGTGTTCCAAGATAAGTCAGCCTTAGTACAAAACGTACGATCCAGTTAATGTATGCATGCGTTCGGTTTTCTCTTTTGTAAGCTGTCAAAGTCAAAAGATTGTGTGCATGTGGTGGAAGTATAATTATTAGTGTAGGACTACATGGCTAAACACAAAATACGTGCCGTATAAAGGCCGAAATATTGTTCATTCACTTGGAACATTGCATTATCGGTTTAATAATAGGGGGGGGGGGGGGGGGTGGGGGGGGGGGGGGGGGGGGGGGGGGGGGGGGGGGGGGGGGGGGGGGGGGGGGGGGGGGGGGGGGGGGGGGGGGTGGGGGGGGGGGGGGGGGGGGGGGGGGGGGGGGGGGGGGGGGGGGGGGGGGGGGGGAAAGGGGGGGGGGGGGGGGGGGGGGGGGGGGGGGGGGGGCGTGCACGCACTACGGTAAAAAAACTTAAAATTCAGAGGAGGTTTTTTAGTGGGTATATAATTGATGGCATACTACTCACATTTAGATGCTCGTTACACTGAATATATTATATTGAGGAACTAAGCAGTAATGAGAGTTTTGGCTGAAAATAAAGTGGTTTTAATTCTGTCAATAATTTTCTCAGGCTTAAATAAAACCCAAAAAAATTTTAGGCATGCTCATGCAGACTACCAATAACTGCTGCATAAACTGTGACAGGCAGACATACTGCCATACACCGATCGACTGGCATACTGTGAAACAGAGACAGACAGGTAGACAGACAGGCCTTACAGACACACAAACCCCACTGAAACCCTGGGACAAAACACACACCTACCCACACACACACCCACGGGGACAACCCCCACACACGCACCACGCACGCACACCCTGGAAAACACACACCCCCACACAAAACACCACACACACACACACCACAACACCACACACACACACACACACACACTGGGACGGGTTCCTGGGGTGCAGGGAAACCTACCTGTTCTGGGCGCTTTTTTATACATAAAAACCCAAATTTACAGTGACATTTCCCAGGGAAAAGTATCCAACGTTTTAAATGTGCTCACAAAGATAATAATTTTGTCACAAATTCAGTCCCAGTTTTTTAAGTAAAAATGAACGTAAAGTATAAAAAATGACCGAGCGGTGGGCCCAAAAGTTTTACTTTTCATTTTTCAAAGGCATGGTGCTTTCAATGATATATTTCTCTTGCAGGTCTGGGTAACTTGTAAAAAGTGATCTGTCATAGTTAGCCTAAATTTCTGTTCAGCAAAATTAAAATTAAATTCTGCTAAACTAACACATGAAGAAATCTGCTATAACAGAAGCAACACAAAAATTAACCCCCAAACCCTGTGGCTATAACTGCACTGTCACAGATATAGAAGTAACACTGCCGTCTACCATCCCCTCTTGTATTGCTGCTTCTCTCCACTGCTAGGCCGGAGTTGGAGTTCGCTAGTTTCTAACTGTTCTGTGTAGAGGGGGGGGGTAATCTGGCACTCCCAACTGTCAGAGGTCTTGACCATCTGGGCTTTGGTCTTGACAAAACCTTAAAAACTGAGGGGACTGGAAGTGTCTGTTTTTGGGGTTTCTAATTGCTTTGGCAAGCTGGAACCCATTTCACCCTCCCTGGGATGTAAACTGTCCCTTCCCTTTCCCATCTGACCAAGGAGGGCTGCAGACCATGTATATTATCAACACAGGGTCCTGTGTCTCAAAAGACCCTTTGCCCTTTTTGGTGAGTTTTCTCTCACCAAAACCAAAGCCCGTCTTTTTAAAATAGGCGGGCTTTGACCAAAACACAACAGCAAACCCAGGTCTCTCAGCGGCAAGAGATCGAGAGTACTTTTGGATTCGCTGCAGCCATCTTTTCGGTTCGCTTGCCAGAGGGGCGGAGCTTACGGCTGGAAGCGGTGCGTTGTGGAGTGGTCTATTGGAAATGGGGTTCGTGTGTCTTCAGAGACAACAAGGTGGAAATCCTGGCCCTTTGTACTTGTGGGCCCGCTGGCCGATAACACTGTCGCTCCAGTCGAACGCCGCTAATAGAGTCCAGACCCCTTGGTGTACTTTTACCGAGAGGAGGAAAGAAGTCTTCTGTTGTCCTTATCTTACTCAGCTCGCTCTGTCTCTGTCTCTCTGTGTCTCTCTGCGTCTCTCTCTCGCTCGCTCTCTCTGTCTGTCAGACACACACACACACACACACACGCACGCACGCACGCACGCACGCACGCACGCACGCACACACGCACGCACGCACGCACAGAGAGAGAGAGACAGAGGCACAGACAGAGACACAGACACAGACAGACACAGACAGAGAGAGAGAGAGAGAATGGCGGGTTGCTCTTCCTAGTGGCTCTGTTGTAAAAGTAATCAGTGGATGAATTCCGCCGTGAGCCTTATCAGATTCGAGATTCGAGCTCTTTAGCGGGATGAAAGAGCTGCCTGTTTTCTTGTATCCCTTTAGCTCCGTTTCATCCCAGGCTTTGGCGGATTCTCAGGAACTGAATCATCTCTCGTTTGCGATAGATTAGAAAGGGGCTGTAGAATATAACCAACTGCCACTGACATTCCAGAAATGTTCTGTGTTGTCTTTGTATCACACTAACAGAGGGTGTGGCTGTACACTTGTTGCTCTTTCCAGAGCCTTCGGCAGTGGCGGAAGATTGGGAGTGGCCGTTTCCGGTCTAAGCACCATGAGCGGGATCATATCCACAAGAACCATGCAGACATTATTCAAACACCTGAAAGGTTCAGAAGCCGAACGCTGTTTATTAGGACAAAAACAACGTGCGAATGTTTTGGGTAATCCCCTAATCACGCTACAAAACACTTAAACAACAGTTAAGCGGTGAAAAACGATGAAAAATGAGATGGAGAGCTAAGCCACTTATCTGTTTTTGGTTGAGCTATGTTGTTTTTTGTGCCCAATGCTTGGACGAATCAGTGTTGGCATGACCCGTACATATTAGTTAAGAAAGGCGGTCTTTATTTCGCCTGTGCGGATGGACATATCGTCTCTTTCGCTAAGAATCCAAAACAACCCAATAATGATTGACTCTTGTAAACTTGGAAGTAGGTCAGAATATAGCTTTGCATGCTACCCAGACCGCCGGAAATCAGTTTTGCCTTCCGGGGTACTTTTCGGCGCCACTTTTTCTCGGACCCCTTGAAACGTATTAAACTGATGTGCGTCATGAACAAGGATCAAAGGGTGTTCAAAGGGTGTTCAGCCCCCCAAAGCTGGAAAGGGGATGGGGCGGGTGGGGTGGTGGAGGGGGGTGCTGGTACACTGGACAAAGCTCGGACAGACGGCCTCGCTGTTGTCCAGGAGATATCTTCTGAACCGCTGAACCTTTTGTAACCAAACTTGTTTCTTTATAAGGTTTTCATGGGGCCGCAGTAAATGGACCTTTTGTATGCCTGAACCTTTTGTAACCAAACTTGTTTCTTTAGTCTTTTATGGGGTACCAGTAAATGGACCTTTTTATGACAGTTTGGTTTGGCCTTGGTATGCGTGACCTTCGCGGTCCGCCGGGTGTTAAATAGCGAGTAAGTAACTCCGGTCTCGTCCAGACGTTGGCACGGTTTTCTGCGAGTTCCCGCCGTTAAGCAGCAAACTTTAGTGCTTTCCGAGTGCTGTGCGTTTGTTGCTGGCTTGCTTCATTGTTCGTAGCTTTTGCTCAAGGGGTGGGGAGTAGCTCGGTGGGTAGAGCTTCCGACTGAAAAGCCAGGCGTAATACTGACGCGGGTTCGAGTCCTCGGTGCGGCAAGTGCTTACCTTGTCATTTTTCTTCTTTTTTCTTCTTCTTCTTTTCTTCCCAGAGTCAACTAGCTTCCAGTGCTGACCTTCTTACGGTGTCCGTACAGTCCCCGTGTGCAATCGCATACATGGACATCTATGCGCACGTTAAAAATTCCAAACTCTGGCAGCCATACCATTGTTTGGACACACGAAAATACTGCACACACTGATAGGAATAGCTAGCGCTGCTCCTGTGGCTGTCCTGCCTTACCCAGGTAAGGCGACTTGAATTTCCCACAGGACGATCCAACAGATGGTTGGTTAGTTTGTAAGTGGATTTTTATGTCCTTTCAGCCGTACAGGGTCACCTCAGGACGATCCAACAGATGGTTGGTTAGTTAGTGATTGGAATTTTACGTCCTTTCAGCCGTACAGGGTCACCTCAGGACGATTCAACAGATGGTTGGTTAGTTAGTAAGTGGATTTTTACGTCCTGTCAACCACACAGGGTCATCCCAACAGATGGTTAGTTAGTTAGTTAATGACTTGTTTTTTCCGTCCTGTGAACCACACAGGGTCACCCCAGCGGATGGTTAGTTAGTTAGTGACTTGTTTTTTCCGTCCTGTGAACCACACAGGGACACCCCAACGGATGGTTGGTTAGTTAGTTAGTGACTTGTTTTTTCCGTCCTATGAACCACACAGGGACACCCCAACGGATGGTTGGTTAGTTAGTTAGTGACTTGTTTTTTACGTCCTGTCATCCGCACAGGGTCACCCCAACGGATGGTTAGTTAATTAGTTAGTAACTGGATTTTTACGTCCTGTCAACCACACAGGGTCACCTCAGGACGATGTCAATCGTGTTGGGGAAAAGGAGGCACCAGATCTATTCACAACGTTTCTCACGAGCCATGTTAATGTCGGCCTTGGTTGAGTGAGTTTAGCGCTGTTGTACTAGAGTTCTTTCAAGGCTTTTCGCTCGACCTCCTCCCCTTTTTCCCCCCCTTTTCTTCTCAAGGATGTATCGGTCATAAAACCGGAAGAGTCGTTCAACCCATCATTCAGTCAGGGTAACTCTTTATTCAGTGTCTTGGACCAGGAAAAATGTCAACAGGTTTGGTTTGGCCTTGGTGTAGTAGACTTTCACCACCGGGATGATGTAGATGGAATAAAAAGACAGGGGCGGAAGCAGTATCGCCTCATCTCGCTCATAGACTGTTTCGCCGAGTGCGGACGGAACGGACCAAGCGTTTCACTCACTGAGTAGGGGAAGGAGCTGGTTGAACGAACTCGCTATATAGACACAGCTTCCATAAACCCCGGTTCATGTGGCCGCGTCTTTCAGTACTCCCCTCAGTCCCACCGCCATAGCCTTCGCCTTGGGATGGCCTTCTCGCTTGACTGAGAAACGGACACTCTAAATAAGCTATGTACTAAGTACCCGGAGCAGTCAAAGGTTCCCCCCCCCGTGTCAAGTTTGGAGTAAGTCGGAAGAGGGCCATGTTTGTTGCCTGCTTCGCTTAGCGCCAGGAATTCAAGCCTTTACAGTTTCTGCCTCTCTGGTCCATTGGCTTAATCCAGTTTTCGCCTGTCGTCTTTGATAATAAGAATAGCGGTCATTTCCGTAGCGCGGTGGCCTGTCTCGCCGACGAGGGTGAGCACACCGCGCTTTACATGATCAACCAGATGCAGGCATAGCCACCTCCAAAATGAAATATGAACGTAATTTTGTATTCCTTGCGCTGCGCGTGCGCGCGCGTGCGCGCGCATACACACACACACACGCACACACACACACCACACCACCACCACAACACACACACAAAACACACACAACTCTCATCTATCCCCCCCCCCCTCCTTCCCACCCTACCCCCCTCTCTCAATCTCTGTCTATTTCTCTGTCTCTCTCTGTGTCTCTGTCTCTCTGCGTTTCTATCTCTGCTTGTCTCTGTCTCTGTCTCTGTCTGTCTGCCTGCCTGCCTGCCTGCCTGTCTGTCTGTCTGTCTGTCTGTCTCTGTCTCTGTCTCTCTCTCTCTCTCTTATCATGTTTAAATATTAATCGAGTTTGTAGTTTTGTTGTTTTTTG
>JABMCL010002484.1:1695000-1712500 GCA_018857735.1 Alviniconcha marisindica
GAGAGAGAGGGTGTGTGTGTGTGTGTGTGTGTGTGTGTGTGTGTGTGAGAGAGAGAGAGAGAGAGAGAGAGAGAGGATTTGATTTTAAGATCCAGCATTTCGAACCGCACAGGGTCACCAGGAACACAATAGACTGAGAAATTATTATACTAGCCAGTGGTGCAAACTTCAGTCGATTCAAGGGCCGCCATCAGTGCAACAACGGATTGCTTGCTCTACGTCTGTGGAAACTGAAGTGAGTTAGCGGGCGTTGTCTTTGGCCATTTTGAGCAAAGAGTGCTTGTCGGTGGAAGCCAAACTTTTAGGTGATAATAATTATAACAGAACGTTGAATCTCCGTTTCGTTATCCAGTATGTTCATTCAGTTCATGTTCATATGACTTATGGAATGTTGACTGTATGTACCAATGCCGTATGTCCTCGAGTGTCCCACGTACGTATTTTTGTAACAAAGACGTATTAAAAGAAAGTGTTAAAAAAAAAAGTGTTAAAAAAAGAACTTGGAATCTATATCTCCCTCCCCTTCCCCCCCCCCCCCTCGCCCCCACTCTCTCACCTCCCCTTCCCTATTCATGCTTGACTTTTCTTACCCCCCCCCCTCCCGCACCCCCACCCCCACCCCCACCCCGAAAAATTCTCAGTTGTGTTACACCCCCTCCCCACTTCCTCCATGTAGGCCTAACATTTTCATACTACCCCCCCCCACCCCACAGCTGGAATCATGAGTAGCCGTCACAAGTCGTTCAGGAAAGACTCTCAGGTCGTTGGTTGCTTGGTTGATTGGCTTGTTTAACGCCGAGTTGCTTCCGAAGTGGCAGCACTGGCGGGGACCGAGATCCCAGGAGGTGGGGGAAGACGGAGACTTCAATTCAATTTTTTTTTTAAACTTTAACTTTCACCTAACGTTGCACTGTTACCGCCAGAATGATTCCTGCGTTAAGATGGACTTCATGATTCGAACTGGACTTTTTTCTCTCTCTTTTTTCTGAGTCGGTTACCCTGTGGGCATCCTTACATCCGTAATCTGATGTTTGATTAAACAAGTTGTGAGGGCACAGTCACAATTGAGGCAGTGTCTTTGAACCACAGCCTTTTGAAGACAGAGGGGGGGGGGGGCGGGGGCTTGAGCGGAATCGAACCGAAGTCCTTCTGCTTACACCAGCCTGACTGACAGCTGGAGCCTAAGCTTACCGCTGGGCCAAACCGGCTCGCACACACACGAAGTCCCCGGTCTATCTTTCACCCGTGAGGAGTTTATGTCTGTTCATTGTCCTTTTTTTTTTGTGGTGTAAGAACCTGCAATGCCCCCCGCGACTGAAAACACTCTCGACTTAAGCCGTTGTCTCGCCGACATTCCTTGCGTTCGTAGGAACAGGGACCGCGCGAGGAAATCATAATTTTAAATCATGTGCGCGACAGTGCTGGCAGGGAATAAAGCCGTCAGCAGTACGAGGGAGGTGTTTTGGCTCTGCTGTCTAACACGTTGTTTTACTGCCGTCATTTCCTGGTCTTTTTTTTTTTTTTGCGTGAAGACGTGCCTGGAGGTTGCTTGGTGGTTGAGGGTGGTGGGGTGGGGGGGGGGTTGGAGGTACAGGGTGTGTGTGTGGTGGTAGAGTGTGTGTGTGTGTGGTGAGAGAGAGAGAGAGAGAGAGAGAAGAGAGAGAGAGAGAGAGAGAGAGAGAGACAGACAGACAGACAGACAGACAGCAGGCAGCAGGCAGGCAGGCAGGCAGGCAGGCAGGCAGGCAGGCAGGCAGGCCTAGCGTGTGTGTGTGAGAGAGAGAGAGAGAGAGAGAGGGGGGCGAGAGAGAGAGAGTGTGTGTGCGCTGGTGTGTGTGTGTGTGTGCGCGCGCGCGCGTGTGTGTGTGTGTGTGTGTGTTTGAGAAAAAGAGAGAGACAGAGACAGACAGACAGAGACAGAGAGACAGAGAGACAGAGTGAGAGAGTTCTTGACTTTGAAGATCCAGCCAGCCGCACAGGGTCGCCCCGGGAACACAGACACTACGTTAGATCTAATATGAGATTATGTAGAATCTCACGCTCCGAACTCTCCTCAGCGTGAACCTGACACTGCACCACGTGCAGGTGTCACGGCTCACCCCGGCACGCAACAGCGGGGAGATTTTTTATACATATATATATATCTTTTTTTTTTAAATATATATATCTTTTTTTTAAATCCTATCAGCGATCGCAACGCAAAAGGCTGAACCTGCCTGTCCTACGCGGTACATTTTCATTGTCTCCTTATCGCACGCTCTCGTCATGGCTCGACGGCAGACCAAGGCGGAGGCGTTGTTACCCAGCCAGGCTATAATATAATAATGGTAATACCTGTCGTCTTCGTCATCGTCGTTGGTGATCGCATGTCGGTCCGCAGACTTTTTCAACGGTGGTGTATTGGAGAGGGGGAAAAAAGGGAGTTAATTATGTAAAACAACCCCGGCCCCCTACATAGACACACACACACACACACGTCACACACACACACACACACACACACACACACACACACACACACACACACACACACACACACACACACACACACACACACACACACACACACACACACACACACAGACGTGCGCTGACAGAGAGAGACAGACAGACAGACAGACAGAGACAGATAGAGACGGACAGACAGACAGACAGACAGACAGAAGACAGACAGGCAGAGACAGAGAGATAGAGACAGAGAGAAACGGAGAGAAACAAGGACAGGCAGACAGATCAACTATAAAAAATAAAAAAAATAAAAAGGGGGTTAGGGGGAGGCTGGAAGTTGTGTGGAATCGTTCACAAATGACCAGCCGCTGTGTTTTTTCATGCTTGGCTCTGATGTTGAGCAAAACTCCGAAAGATTCTGAGCAATGTAGTCTTCACCAGTAGTCGGTTAGTAACTGGATTTTAACGTCCTGTCAACCGCACAGGGTCACCTCAGGTCGCGTCTTCTCCCGTAACAAAGTGAATCGATGAAGAATTAGTCCACGGAAACGACTTACAGCAATCCAAACAACCATATTGTAGTTTGCTATAGTCCGGAGGAGAGAAGCAAAGACGTTTGTCTGTATGAAGACAACAGTATAGTAGCGCCGGCAAGTCACCGCAGGGCCAGAGAAGGGCCTTGGCAAAGTCCACAACGGGGCCAGAGAAGGGCCTAGGCAAAGGCCACACCGGGGCCAGAGAAGGGCCTAGGCAAAGGCCACACCGGGGCCAGAGAAGGGCCTAGGCAAAGGCCACACCGGGGCCAGAGAAGGGCCTAGGCAAAGGCCACACCGGGGCCAGAGAAGGGCCTAGGTAAAGGCCGCAACAGGGCCAGAGAAGGGCCAGGGAAGGGTCGCGGGGGGGAAAAGCCCCAATACAGTGCCAGAGAAGGGCCAAGGCAAAGGCCACAACAGGGCCAAAGAAGGGCCAAGGCAAAGGCCACAGCAAGACCAGAAAAGGACCTTGGCAAAGTCCACAACAGGACCAGAGAAGGGCCTAGCCAAGGGCCAGAGAAAGGTTTAGGCCAAGGCGGCAACAACACACGGCAGAGGCAACATCGTCGCCGCGGAAGGTCACGTACACATCACAAAACCTTGAACCGTGGAAGCCCAGCTGCAGCAAGAAGGACTCTATAGCTATCCGTTGGACGTGCGTCTCCGTCTTGTCCTTGTAGCGTCTATAGCCTGACACCATTTTTCCGCAAAGCTGACACCAAGCAAAACGTGGCCTCCACGCCGCCTCCTCTAACCAACCACAACCTAACAATTCAACTCCCCCCTCCCTTCCCTCCCCATCCTCCCCCCCCCCCCTTCCGTTGTTCTCCAGCTGCCCCCGACCGCCCCCGCCCTCCCCCTCCCCCCACGCCCCCTCGTCACGAAGTCGTAGCCTCATTGACAAGCGACAGGGCGGTTTCCGTGACCTGATCAGCAGGAGTTCTATAAACCACAACTTTCCACACCGCAGCCAGCGGCGGGGCGGACACGGGTTTCTAACCACAGCCCTCGCTCCATCGCCATCACGTTGCGGTCATAGTCTCGGCTGCAACAGGGGCTTTTACTGGCTAGTAAGTAAGTAAGTAAACATGGTGCTTAACGCCAACAGAAACCATAAGGCTTATTAGGGACGGGGAGAAGGGGGTTGAGGGAGGGGGGGGGGGGGGAAGGGGGTATGGAGGTGGGGGGAGAGGGAGATTATATACCTATCGCTACACTGTCACCACCAGAATGATTCCTGCATTAAGATGGGCAGCGACGAGAGTCATTTTAATGTTTCAGTAGGAAGTGATGGACAAAGTCACAGGACAGAGTCCACAAACCACAACCTTTCTGAAGAGAAAGGAGAGCCGAAGCGGTATCGAACCGAGGTCCTTCCGCTTACCAACCTAACGCCTTACCGGCTAGAGTGACCGGGAGTCCTTATAACCTTAACCACAACCAATCTCAGTGTTTATCCACATAGCACGCTAGGCGGCCGGACGGGCGTGGGGTCCAAACCCTGACCTCGATCGCCACCATGAGCAAGGTTTCTTTGTATCGATCACGATCGACCTGCCTCACCCACACAACAATCTGAAACAAGAATGACTGATAGCGATGGTATAAGTGGATTAGCTCTCCATCTCATTTTGCACCGTTTTTCACCATTTAAGTGTTGTTTAAGTGTCGTTTTGTAGCTTGATAAAGGGGATTACCCCGAAGATTCGCATGCTGTGTTTTGTCCTAATAACTGGCGTTATTTTGAACCTTTTACGTGTTTGAATCACCCACACAACGTTATAACCGCAGTTGACAGCAAGAACGGCTTCTCGCTGACCGGATTAGCAAGGGGTTCGATCTGTATACCAGAGAGACTGTATGGCTTTCTGACCCATCCACACCCACAACACCTCGTCACCGCAGTAACAACAAGAGCGGATTCTCGCTTGCCAGATCAGCAAAAGTAAACATGGTGCTTAACGTCCACAGAAACCGTACGGCTTATTAGGGACGGGGAGAAGGGGGAAGGGGGCATGGAGGTGTAAGTAATAAACATGGTGCTTAACGTCCACAGAAACCATATGGCTTATTAGGGACGGGGAGAAGGGGGGGGGGAGGGGGCGTGGAGGTGGGGGGAGAGGGAGATTATATACCTATCGCTACACTGTCACCACCAGAATGACTTCTGCGTTAAGACGGGCAGAGAGCCATTTTAATGTTTCAGTAGGAAGTGATGGACAAAGTCACAAGACAGTGTCCACAAACCGCAACCTTCTTGAAGAGAAAGGAGAGCCGAAGCGGTATCGAACCGAGGTCCTTCCGCTTACCAGACTAACGCCTTACCGCTAGGCCAAACCGGCTCACGCCAGATCAGCTGGGGTGCTCTACAGATATACCACGACCTTCCTCGCCCACACCTTGCAGATGCAGGTAACCACAGGTACGGATTCTCTGACCGGATGAACAAAGATGCTCTATATGCCACGACCTTCCTCGCTCACACCACCTGCATTAGCAACAAGAACGGATTCTCTCTGACCGTATCAGCGGGGATATTCTGTACCACATCCTTCACACCCACAAAACCTTATAACCGCAGTTAACAACAAGACCGGACTACAGCTGACCGGATCAGCTTAGGTGTATAAAATGCACTTTACTACGGCCTGGCGTCCTCATAGTTCAGGAGCTGTGTGAGAGTCGAGGTGGCCGTCCTGGGCTGTCCGTCCTAACGAGCCTTCTGGTTTCCGTGGAGAAAGAATATTGACCGGTTGATTGGCACACTTGTCCCTAATATGTCGTGACATCTGGACATAAGCATCACTCATAACATCAGGCGGTCTCCATAGTTCAGGAGACTGTGTTGAAGTCGACCGTACGGGTCATAGGGACGGCCTGAACTGGGCCTAACGCAGAACCTTGGTTTTGGGACGGAAAGGGCGTGGAGGTGGGGGAGGGAGATTATATACCTATCGCTCACTGTCACCACCAGAATACTGCAAGACATGGGAGAGAGCCATTTAATGTTTCAGTGAAGTGATGCAAGTCACAGACAGTGTGCCCAAACCGCAACCTTTGAAGAGAAGGAGAGCGAAGCGGTTCGACCGAGGTCCTTCCGCTACCCCTAACGCCTTACGCTAGGCCAACGGCTCACGCCAG
Source organism: Alviniconcha marisindica (assembly GCA_018857735.1). NCBI lineage: Eukaryota > Metazoa > Mollusca > Gastropoda > Provannidae > Alviniconcha > Alviniconcha marisindica. The sequence continues at coordinate 1,701,123 of JABMCL010002484.1, forward strand.
ATCAGCTGGGGTGCTCTACGATATACCACGACCTTCCTCGCCCACACCTTGCAGATGCAGGTAACCACAGGTACGGATTCTCTGACCGGATGAACAAAGATGCTCTATATGCACGACCTTCCTCGCTACACCACCTGCAGTAGCAACAAGAACGGATTCTCTCTGACCGTATCAGCGGGGATATTTTGTACCACATCCTTCACACCCACAAAACCTTATAACCGCAGTTAACAACAAGACCGGACTACAGCTGACCGGATCAGCATAGGTGTATAAAATGCACTTTAACTATGCCTGGCGTCCTCATAGTTCAGAGCTGTGTGAGAGTCAAAGTGACGCCTGGGCTTCCGTCCTAACGAGCCCGGTTTCGTGACGTAAGCTATATTGAACCAGCTTCGCTTCTCAGTTGTCCCTAGTTGTCAACAGACATCTGAGGACATTAAGCACACCGATCAGCATAGGTGTATAATAGTTCAGAGCTGTGTGAGAGTCGAGTGGCCGTCCTGGCTGTCCGTCCTAACGCTTCTGGTTTCGTGGACGTAAGCTATATTGAACCATGCTTCGGCATTGGTCTCAGCTTGTCCCCAATATGTCAACCGAAATCCTAGGACATTAAGCAACACTACCTACCTGCCTAGCGTCCTCGCCGCCGAACCTTTTACTTTCGGTAACAACAAAACGCCGCTTCAGTCTTGCTGGCCGGATCAGCTGAGGTGTTCTATATACCACAACCTTTATAATCGCAGTTAACAACAAGACCGGATTATAGCTAACCGGATCAGCATTGGTGTATAATATGCACTATAATGTGCACTAGCTTCCTCGCCCCCAACTCTGTTAGTAACAACAGAAACGCCGCTTCAGTCTTGCTGGCCGGATCAGCTGTGGTGTTCTGTATACCACAACCTTTATAATCGCAGTTTACAACAAGACCGGATTATAGCTAACCGGATCAGCATAGGTGTATAATATGCACTAGCTTCCTCGCCCCCAAGTCTGTTAGTAACAACAGAAATGCCGCTTCAGTCTTGCTGGCCGGATCAGCTGAGGTGTTCTATATACCACAACCTTTATAATCGCAGTTAACAACAAGACCGGATTATAGCCAACCGGATCAGTGTAACTATAATATGCACTATACTGCCGCCTAGCGTCTTCGCCGCCGACTCTTTTACTTTTTAGTAACAACAGAAACGCCGCTTCAGTCTTGCTGGCCGGATCAGCTGGGGTTCCGTAGAGATACCACGACCCCCTTCTCACCCACACAACGTTACAACCGCAGTGACAACAAGAACGGCTTCACTGGTTGCTGGGCGGACAAGGGAGCGTACAGTCACAAGCGTCGTTGTCCCGTGGCCAAAAAGACCGGCATCCAAAACAACATTCCGCGCATTGCCGCCTCTTTCTAGCTTGGCAAGGCATAGAGAGGTGGCCGTCGAGGAGACATGTCCGGAATTGGGTTCCGCGGTGGTTTAGTGGTACAGGTAGTGTCGGGTTTGGTTTCGCCGTGGTCTGTTGGACTTTGTACTGGTTGGGGAGTTTTGTTTTGTTGTGGTCTGTTGGACTCGGAACTGGTTGAAGACGTTGATTTCGCTGTGGCCTCAGTGAAGGACTTGGTAGTGGTTACAGATGTTGGTTTCATCGTAGTCTGTTGGTACTGGTTACAGATGTTGGCTTCATCGTAGTCTGTTGGACTTGGTACTGGTTGCAGATTATGGTTTTACTATGGTCTGTTGGACTTGGTACTGGTTGCAGATTTTGGTTTTGCTCTGGTCTGTGGGACTCGGAACCGGTTGCATATGTTGGTTTCGCTGTAGCCTGAAGGACTTGGTACTGGTTACAGATGTTGGTTTCATCGTAGTCTGTTGGTACTGGTTACATATGTTGGTTTCATCGTAGTCTGTTGGTACTGGTTACAGATGTTGGTACTCCGTTGGACTTGGTACTGGTTACAGATGTTGGTTTCATCGTACTCTGTTGGACTTGGTACTGGTTACAGATGTTGGTTTTGCCATGGTCTGTTATGCTTGGTACTGGTTGCAGATGTTGGTTTCGCTGTGGTCTGTTGGACATGGTACTTACTGGTTGCATATGTTGGTTTCGATTTGGTCTGTAGGATTTGGTACTGGTTGCAAATGTTGGTTTCGCCGTGGTCTGTTGGAGTTGGTACTGGTTGCAGATTTCGGTTTCGTTGTGATCCGTGGGACTTGGTGCCGGTTCCAGATGTTGGTGTCGCCGTGGTCTATTTATATGGATTGCAGATTCTGGTTTCGCCGTGGTCTGTTGGTGGTACTAGTTGCAGATGTTGGTATCTCGATGGTGTATTGCTGCTGACCTTGTTGCACACAAGCGTTTCGCGAGGGTTTATCAGCACTCTCGACAGATGCTGGTTCCGCTGTGGCCTGTTCGCAGTAGCTGCTGATGTTGGTTTTGCGATAATCTGTTGGTACTGCCGGTTACAGCTGTTGGTTCCGCAACGGTGTAGTGGTAGAAGATGCCCACTGCAGCTCGATGGCACATTCACAGTGTTCCTTCACAGAATGGGACTGTGTGCAGCTCAGTGAAAAGCGGTGTGTAGGTTTGGGTTCCGCGATGGTGCAGTTAATTGCACAATGCCGTTCATTCTGATCGCGTTGGTGGTGGTTGTCCCAGAGAGCAGTGGGCCGTTTCAGTGTTCAGGCAGACGGACAGACAGAACGAAGCCTGGTACGAACTTTCATAGAGTGCAGTGCGGCCCCTATTGTCTGTTTACCTGTGTTTTGGCAACTTCCGTTTCGCCGGACATGGTATTATAGAGTAACTGTCTTGGAGTGACCGAGTGATCCTGTGCGGTTGACACGTAAAAATCTAAGACAAGACGACAAGACAAGACAATCCATTTAAAAAATGACTCGTGATTTGGTTGGTGTCTTGCGTTTTGACCTAGTATGGAATAGTTGTTCAGTTCCGTTCAGTCAAAGCCCGTCTATTTTAAAATAGACGGGCTTTGGTTCAGTTCAGTTCAAGATGGTATCGATGCGCTGGGAAAAATCCATATGCGCTCCACCCCGTCTCTCACAGAAGCTTCCCCGACGTTGCCCTTGAAACTGTTCCAATGAATAATTGTGAATGTATGATTCGTCCTGAGGTGACCCTGTGCGGCTGACGTGTCGCAAAAAGAAAAGAATCTAAGACCTAATTAGCTGACTCATGATCTTGTGACTTGTGTTTTGACCTGGCATGGAATAGTTGTGAATGTGCGATTCGTCCTGAGGTGACCCTCTGCGGTTGACTGGACGTAAAAAGAAATGTTTTTTTGTTTGTTATTTTTTTGTTAAGACCTAACGAACTCATGATTTGGTTGGTGACGTGCTTTGACCGAGTATTGAATAGTTGTGAATGAGTGATTCGTCCTGATGTGACCCATATGCAAAATCCCAAGACCTATTAACTGACTCGTGATTTGGCTGTTGACTTGCGTTTTGACCTAGTATGGAATAGTTGTAAATGTGTGATTCGTCCTGAGGTGATCCTATGCGGTTGATAGAACGATTAAAAAAAAAAAAAAATCCCAATCCCAATATAATTATTATTTTTAAAATCTAAGACCTAACTAACTCATGATTTGGTTGGTGACTTGCTTCGACCGAGTATTGAGTGGTTGTGAGTGAGCGGTTCATCCTGAGGTGACCCATATGCGGTCGACGGGATGCAAAAATACAAAATAAACCAAATCCCCAGACCTATTAGCTGACTGGTGACTTGGTTGGTGACTTGTGTTTTGAACTAGTATGGAGTAGTTGTGAATGCGTGATTCGTCCTGAGGTGATCCTAGGCGGTTGACTGGACATAAAAAAAATCCTTGACCTAATTAACCAACTCAGGAATTGATGACTTGTGTTTTGACCTTGTATTGACATATTGTTATCGTGTAAGTCGTCCTAAGGTGATCCTGTACGGTTAACGGGACGCATTTTTAAAATTTTAATCAAGACCTAATTTACTAACCCGGAAGTTGATGACTTGTGTTTCGACCTTGTATTGACAAGTTGCTAACGTGTAATTTTTCCTGAGGTGATCCTATGCGGCTGACTGAACGTTTCTTTTGTTGTTTTTTGGTGTGTGTGTGTGTGTGTGTGTGTGTGTGTGTGTGTGTGTGTGCGTGCGTGCGTGCGTGCGTGCGTGCGTGCGTGCGTGCGTGCGTGCGTGCGTGCGTGCGTATGTGTGTGTGTGTGAGTGAGTGAGTGAGTGAGTGTGTGTGTGTGTGTGTGTGTGTGTGTGTGTGTGTGTGTGTGTGTGTGTGTGTGTGTGTGTTTTAATCCAAGACCTAATTAACTAACTCGGGAGTTGATGACTCGTGTGTCGACCTTGCATTGACACGTTGTTCACGTGCAATTCGTCCTGGGGTGACCCTGACCCTGTGCCGCGCTGGGCGCTTGACGGGACGTAAAACTCCAGTAACTAACCTCATTGGCGGCGGCCAAGATTTAGCAGGCAAAGCGAAACAGATTATCGTGACTGGGTACCCCCTGCTTCCCCTGTACACCCCCTCCCCTCCACCTCCTCACCGTCCCACCCACCCCCACCCCCTCACCCCTCCTCCAACACCCTCCACCCCTACCCCCCGTGATAATACCTGCATACAGACTGGAGGTCCGAGCGATGTGACAAAAGACACGGTATGTTGTTGGCACACACGCTGCCTTCTTTGTGAGGACTCGCCAGGAAATATGAACCTCCTCCACGTCCCTGGCACTCGGCCGATCGGAATTTCTGAACAAGGTGTCCAAAATGTTGATGGCTTTTGGACAAAGCCATCTTTGCCACCCCCTCCCAACCTCCCACCCCTACCACCCTCACCCATCACTTCCCGTCCCCTCTTCCCTAGCCCCAACCGCCCTCACCTCTCTCTCTCTCTCTCTCTCTCTCTCTCTCCACTCTCTCTCCTCTCTCTCTCTCTCTCCTCTCTCTCTCTCTCTCTCTCTTTCTCTCTCTCCCTATATTTCGGTCTCGAGTCTCTCTCTCTCTCTCTCTCTCTCCCTCTCTCTCCTCTCTCCTTTATCTCTCTCTCTCCCCCCCCTCCTCCTCTCTCCCCCTCCTCTCTCTCCCCCCTCTCCCCCCCTTTCTCTCTCTCCCACTCTCTCTCTTCTCTCTCTCTCTTCCCCTCTCTCTCTTCTCCCCCCTCTCTCCCCTCCCCCCCTCTCTCTCTCCCCCCTCCCCCCTCTCTCTCCCCTCTCTCTCTCTCCTCTCTCTCCTCTCCCTCTCTTCCTCTCTCTCTCTCCCCCCCTCTCTCTCCTTTCACTCCTCCTCCGGTGTCTTCCTACATCGTGGCCTCTCACCCCTGAACCTTGACCCCTTCCTTTCATATTCATAGCCACTGTCACCTAATCCGGCTGTGTCGTGTGGCTCCCGTGGAGAAGTATAGCGTTGGCGGTTTTTGATATGTTCTGGTTTTTCGTTTTTTCCCTTTTCTTCTTCCGAATAATCCTTTCCTAGAGATCCTAGGACTGTTGGAAGTTTCGCTCAGGAGGTCCTCAGACTATGACTTTGCATTCTTCGTCCTTCGTTCGTGGATACTGTCTTACTACTACTACTACTACTACGACTATTACTACTACTACTACTACTACTACTACTACTACGAAGAATGACATTATCTTTTGGGGAATGCCTACGCTGCGGCTTAAAAGCGCTGAACAATACAAACATAATAGATTATACGTATGATGTACATCGAGATACAGCTGTTATCGAGTTAACAAGCGACTAACGAACAATGTACACATCAACACGGGTTCAAACATGACTATGTTATGCAACACACACACACACACAAAACCCCACACACACACAACACACCACACACACACACACACACCACACACACACACACGCGCGCGCGCGCACACACACTCACACACACACACACACACACACACACACAACCACACACACACACACACACCCAAAACACACACACAACAACGCGCCACACACACACACACACAAACACACACAACACACACACACACACACACACACACACACACCACAACTAGAACACACACACACAACACACAAAACACACACACACACACACAAACCACACACACACACACACACACCACACACACACACACACCACACACACACACACACACACACACACCACACACAACCACACACACACAAAACACGCGCACACCCACACACACACCACACAACACACGCGCACACACACTCAGTCACACAACACACACACAACACAACACACAACACACACACAACACACACACACACACACACAACACACACACACACACACACAACACACACACACACACACACTATACAGACCAATAATGGTGGAGGACGGGTGTCGCTTAACTGAAATATTTGGAGAAGAAAATCGTGTGACTTAATCTGCCCCTCACTGTCATTTAAACATTGAAGCACTCAAACATTCAAACTTCGCTTCACAATGCAGGAGCCATTCAGGGGGTGCCAGATTTCTGCGTCCGCAGTACCCCACATCAGATGGTGAAGCATTAGAAGTGCTAAACACGTAAAACTCTATACTAACCTACTCCTTGAGAAAGGACGACTACTTTGATAGCTCTGGGTTTCTAAGTAGAAGGTGGTGGTGGTGGGGGGGGGGGGGGGGGGGGGGGGGAGGGGGGGAATTTCTGCGTCCGCAGTACCCCACATCAGATGGTGAAGCATTAGAAGTGCTAAACACGTAAAACGCTATACTAACCTACTCCTTGAGAAAGGACGACTACTTTGATAGCTCTGGGTTCTAAGTAGAAGGTGGTGGTGGTGGGGGTGGGGGGGGGGAGGGGGGGGGGGGGGTGAGATTTCTGCGTCCGCAGTACCCCACATCAGATGGTAAGCATTAAAGTGCTAAACACGTAAAACGCTATACTAACCTACTCCTTGAGAAAGGACGACTACTTTGATAGCTCTGGGTTCTAAGTAGAAGGTGGTGGTGGTGGTGGGAAGGGGGGGGGGGTAATTTCTGCGTCCGCAGTACCCCACATCAGGTGGCTAAGCGTGTAAAGGTCTTAGCATGTAAAGGGCTTAGAATGTAAAACGCTATACTAACCTGCTTCTTGAGAAAGGACGACTACTTTGATAGCTCTGGGTTCTAAGTAGAAGAGGGTGTGGATGACCTTAATTTCTGCGTCCGCTGTACCCCACATGTAAAACTTAGCATGTAAAACGCTGTACCAACCATGTAAGCATGTAAAGGGCTTAGCATGTAAAACGCTATACTAACCTGCTCCTTGAGAAAAAGGACGACTGCTTTGAAAGCTCTGGGTTCTAAGTAGAAGTAGGTGGGGGGGGGGGGGGGGGGGGGGGGGGGGGTAATTTCTGCGTCCGCGGTGCCCCAGCGCAGGACCGATTACCGCGAAGCGCTCTGCGATTCTTCACACCCAGGGCTTTGGAGCGGAAGGGTCGAGGCGGAGATCTAATCGGCTGTTTTCCCCCTGTCTAGCTTTCCTGCTCCCCGGGAGATGCGCCCGTTTGAAGTGGGCCGATAGTTTTTAGTCGGGAGGGGCAAGTGTCTTGGCTTTCCAGTCCATCGGATAAGAAGAGGAAGAGCTACTAGATACGGCCACGCGGTCACTCGCCCAGTCTTCAGTGGGGAAGATCTCATCTCATCTGTTTGTCTTCTGCGTGCAGTGCTTTTCGAACTGGCACGCAAATGTTTAAAGTGGATTGGGAGGGAGGGGTGGGGTGGGGGTGGGGGGGGGGGGGAGGGGTTTTATTTTTTTCGAACATTCTGGTTTCTGTGAAATGGATAGGGGTGGAGTGGTGGGCGGGGTGGGGTGGACGAGGGGGGGGGGGGGGGGGTTGTTGAGAATCACACAAAAATGAAAGATCTGCTGATGTGAAGGTCTCGTGAGCTGGTTTGTTTCTCGAGTTTTGGAACGAGTTCTGGGTGTTGTGAATGAACAGGATTTAGGGTGGTCAGTGGGGGTGGGGGCTCATGGTTTCCTCTTGTGCTTAGAATGTATCCTGGTGACGTCATCCTCTGCTGGGGGTGCGCCCTCTCTGTCTGTCTGTCTGTCTGTCTGTCTGTCTGTCTGTCTGTCTGTCTGTCTGTCTGTCTGTCTCTCTCTCTCTCTCTCTCTCTCTCTCTCTCTCTCTCTCTCTCTCTCTCTCTCTCTCTCCTTTTTTTTGTTTTATTTTTTTCTCCTTTTCCTTATTCAGTAGTTTAGAAAGGACTAGTTGTTAACGGGCAAATAAACCAAAACTACAATCCTTGGAAAATAAAGTTTTCGAGTTCGATTCGAGTTCTTTCTTTTCTCTCTCTTTTCTCCTTTTTTTCGCAATACAAAAATGTGACATTAGTGTCACCTGAAATGCAGGATTGTAAAAATTATTCCCGTGGTTTCCGACATGTCAATTTTTAAACTTTTGTTCGGGGGTTTCCGGTTTGGGTTTTTTCGTCCCTCCCCCTTTTTTTTGTCTTTTCCCCCCCCTCTCTCTCCTTTTTTTTCCCCGTCCCCTTTCTTCTCCCTCCTCTCTTGTGTCTCTGTCTCTCTGTTCTGTCTCTGTCTCTGTCTGTCTGCCCTGTCTGTCTGTCTGTCTGTCTGTCCTGTCTTCTGTCTCTCTGCTTCGCCCTTCTTCTTCTTCTTCTTCTCTTTCCTTTCCCTCCCCCCTCCTCCCTCTCTTTCCCCCTCCCTCTCCCTCTCCCCCTCTCTCCCCACCCTCTCCCCCTCCCTGGCCTGCCTACCTGTCTATCGCCCTTGCATCACGTACATACATCAATGACTGGGCATCAAATATCGAACAACTCGACCGTCCTTTTCTTTCCTCCATCCTTAGTCAGCCAACCAGGTTTCCGGCTTATGTCGGTTACGAAAAACCCCCAACCAAAAACAAAGCTCTTTTTTTCCAAGGCAGACAAACGCAGTTGCAAACTGCATAATCAGAAATACAAACGGTAATAACGTTCATCTCCAGTCGGAAACCAGTCTCTCTCCAGGACGGGCTGGGCAAATGTTAACACTTCAGTGCCCGCCGACTGAATAGTCTGTCAGGCACAATGTGTGTATACTGCTGATTGTCGTATCGCTTGAATCTTTATTGCCGGAATAGATGATAAAAAAAACGTTTTTGAAATTTGGTTGTGAAAAGAGGCAGGTTCATACCTACACCCACACCCACCCACCCACACACCCACCCACACCCACCCACCCACACACACACACACACACACACACACACACACACACACAGGGTAGGCTACACAATTTAAGGTTCTGCTTGTTGAAATGTATGTTAAAGCAGCTTTTGTCATTTTTGTGTGTGTGTACACTGCAGTGTGTTTAACTTTGGTTAGAGACTGGCGCTTTATAAGAATCAAATACGAGTGCAGATTTAACTATCCCTTCTGAACCTTCCAGTTGACTGGCGGCAGAGACTTGAGCAGACTTAATTTACTTCCTCTCCCTGGCACCCGAACGGTTAAACTTACAAAGTACCAACAGATCACCTCTGCTAAACGTCTTCAAAACCCTAAAGAGGGCAAAGCATACAGCACAGGAAGCAAGAAGTCGGATACCATTTCCTCCCCAAACCTGAAAAGCTTACTACCAAAACAGATCATGTCGGACATTCAGAGCCCTAAAAACGTGCTAAAGAGGGCTATACATACAGCATAGGAAGCAAGAAGTCGGATACCATTTCCGCCCCAAACCTGAAAAGCTTACTACCAAAACAGATCATGTCGGACATTCAGAGCCCTAAAAACTGGCTAAAGAGGACTATACATACAGTTATGCGTTACAATTGAAAACGGTAGGAATCAAGCGAGTCGGAAATTGTTTCCTCCCCAAGCCTGGGCTAAATGTAACAGAAATTGTTTCCTCCCCAAGCCTGGGCTAAATGTAACAGAAATTGTTTCCTCCCCAAGCCTGGGCTAAATGTAACAGATCATGTGGGACATTCAGAGTCCGAAAAACTGGCTAAAGAGGACTATACATACAGTTATGCGTTACAATTGATACGATAAGAAGCAAGCAAGTCGGAAACCGTTTTTGCCCCAAGCCTGGGCTTGCTACCAGCAACAGATCGTGTGGGACATTCAAAGCCCTATAAAAAGGACTATATACACATACAGTTAAACGTTACAACTGAAAAGATAAGCGAACAAGCAGGTCGGAAACCGTTTCCGCCCGAGGCTTGGTCTAATGCAACAGATCATGTCGGACATTCAGAGCCCTATAAAGAGGACTATATACATACAGCTATGCGTTACAATCGAAAAGGTAGGAACTGAGCAAGTCGGAAACCGTTTCTGCCCCAGGCCTGGTCTAACGTTAAGCTAATTACTACTAACAAAAGATCATGTGGGACATTCAGAGCCCTGTAAAGAGGACTATAAGCATACAGTTATGCGGTACAATTGAAAAGGTAGGCATTAAGCAAGCAAGTCGGAAACCGTTTCCGCCCCAGGCCGCCTGGGCTAAATGTTATTAAGCTTAAATTACTACCAACAACAGATCATGTCGGACATTCAAAGCCCTAAAAACTGGCTAAAGAGGACTATACATACAGTTACGAGTTACTATTGAAAAGATATTAAGCAAGCAAGTCAGAAACCGTTCCCGCCCCAAGCGGCCTGGTCTAACGTTAAGCTTACTACCAGCTTACTTCCAGCAACAGATCATGTGGGACATTGAAGGCCCTAAAGAGGCTGCACACAGTTATACGCTGCAGTTGAAAGGGTGGGAAGGGGCCTTAAATAAGGGCGTGCTATGGATGGACAGGCTGAACGGGGGTCCTTAGCCGCTGGTTGTGGGGCCTTTGTCTGCCGTAACGTCGGGGCACAGCGAGAGGTAAGAGCGGTCTTTGAGGAGCCGTCTGTGGCCTTTGTCCACCCTGCGTCGGCATCATGCGGACTCTGTGGCAGCTTAAAGGGAGATGTGGCAATCCCACCCCACCCCTGTCCAATTAAAAAATCACAAAGCGGATGTACCTCTGGTGGAGTTCATGTACCTTGCATTTACACGCGTGCCGGGTGAGAGTTACCGTAGTCGACTCAGGTCTCTGTTGTTGCATTCGTATTACGTATTTCGGGCGCGAATTAACTCCTTTGTGTGTTGATCCTAAAAATTAAAGTTATTGGCTTGTTGTTTGTTTGCCTAGTACTAATAATAATATTAAAAAAACAAAAAAATTTTATGGGGCAGGGCAAATTGGCCCACAAACGAAAGGAAAGACCAAAAAAAGCAGCAGAACTAACCAACCCCGGGAGAGAAAGAGAAAGGGGGGGAGAAAAGTATTTCAAATGGTCCTCTGCCCCCCCAAACCCCCATTTCTCCCCCCCCAAACGTTCAGACTATTAAACACCCCCCAAGCTTTTACTTTTTAAAATTTACCTAAAC
>JABMCL010002484.1:1727500-1735000 GCA_018857735.1 Alviniconcha marisindica
TACTGATGTTATAACTTTTGTTGTTAAACTGATTGTTCATAGTCCTGTGGGTAAGTTAATATAATTTACTGTGTGATTATCATTTTATCTATAGGTAACACTCAAATAAGCGTATTGCTTTTGTGTTTCCTGTACTTATTTGTTGAGCTTATGATTACGATGAATGAATAAAATTTTGTTTAAACCAATATAATTTACTAACAATTTTTTCTTTTTTTCTTTTCTTTTTATGTTGTCTAATATCACTCTGCTGTGGACAGACACAAAAATAAACGTTGATCCCTTGCCGCATCGGAGACTCGAACCCGCGTCAGTATTGCGCCTTGGCTCTTCAGTCGGACGCTGTACCCACTGAGCTATTCCCGTTGAAGGGAACGAGGTTATCGCCATGAATATTCACAGGTTAGGAATGGCGCTGCCCGTTACATGAAGGCTTACGCGAACTTTCAAACCAATACCACTGACTCAGCGTTCTCTGCTCAGTCGCAAAATTAAGCCACGTCTTAACCTCGTGTCTACAAGTTTTCCATCAAACTGATCTCCGGAAGTCTCCCGTTGACATTCCCAGTAAGCTTCCCACAGACGCGGATCAACGATACGTTCAGCGCGTGGATCACAAAATCTGGTGCGCTGATCCCCTCAGGCTGAATGTAACGGATCGCCCGCGGGGTTCGGGGTTCGAGTGAAACAGAGGTGTTGTTACAATGTCCGTTGTCACCGTAAACCACGAGACGTTGTGCGATAAAATCACGCATCATTTACAACCCGTGTTTGACATTTTGCGTCATTATAGCTCCTTTGCAGCGGCTGTTCTCGACAGTTCTCCTTGTCTTCAGTTTTTTTGTTTATTTGTTTTTTGTTTGTTTTTGTCAGTGAGGATCTCGGCTGTGTCAGTTCGTAGGAACGGTCAAAATGAAGGTTTTCAGGTCTGGGAGAATTTGTTGACCCGTTTACTGAACCGCTTTTTTTTGAAGGTACAAAACGATGAGTTCAACATTGGTACGTTACTAATTATTTTGAAGTTTGATACTTTTTTTGAGGGAAAATCTCTTGTTTGCTGAGTTGGAGAAACCAACCACTGGGAAACCGTCCAGCTTTTTAATTGTAATTTAGTGACGCGTGTTTTTAACCACTGTAGAAGAATCAGCAATCAAGGGAGTTAATTAGCGCTCGAAAGACGTCACACAAACACAACAACAAAGAGCTACTGCAACTCTCACCTGGCATGCGAGTAAATACATAAACTCCACCAGTGGTACAGGGTGCAGAAGAATTTTCAGTGTGTGATTCGTCCTGAGTTGACCCTGTGTGGTTGGCAGGACGTTTTATAAAATCTAAGCACAAATTTAAGTAAGTAAGTAAACATGGTGCTTAACGTCCACAGAAACCGTACGGCTTATTAGCGACGGGGAGAAGGGGGGGAAGGGAGTATGGAGTTTGGGGGAGAGGGAGATTATATACCTATCGCTACGCTGTCACCACCAGAATGACTTCTGCATTAAGATGGGCAGCGATGAGAGCCATTTTAATGTTTCAGAAGGAAGTGATGGACAAAGTCACAAGACAGTGTCCACAAACCACAACCTTTTTGAAGAGAAAGGAGAGCCGAAGCGGTATCGAACCGAGGTCCTTCCGCTTACCAGCCTAACGCCTTACCGCTAGGCCAAGATGATGAAGTGATGCTTTATGTCCTCAGATGTCAGTTGACATATTAGGGACAAGTTGTGACCAATGCCGAAGCACGGTGCAATAAATCTTTACGTCCACGGAAACCAGAAGGCTCGTTAGGACGGACAGTCCAGGACGTCCACCTCGACTCTCACACAGCTCCTGAACCATGGGCTAGGCCAAACCGGCTCACGCAAATTTATAGCGCTATTTTCCCCATCTCGTACAGACTCACGGCGCTAATGTCGCACGTGATTCTAAATAAGTTTGCTGATTGTGTCAGAACAAATCCCGTTCTGACAGCATTGATATAATTAGTGGACTCTCTCTTCATCCTCACCGTCTTTGATATTAGTTCGAATAAAAGAGAGAAAAGGCCTTCTTGGTTAGTTTTCGGCCTAGTCACAGCTTTTATCAGTCTTGAGGCAAGAAATAAAAGAGAGTGAGAGGGGAAAAAAGGCGGGGGGGGGAATACCACAAACTTTGAGAGAGAGAGAGAGAGAGAGAGAGAGAGAGAGAGAGAGAGAGAGAGAAGATAATACTTTGTTACACAGAGATAAGATTTAAGCACGAGTCGGCTTTTTTGCAAATCTGTCCCTGATGACAAACACAGTAACACTCAATACATCAAACAAGAATACAGTTAATTATGCGAGAGAAAAAAAAGACTTAAAAACAAAACAAAAACTGATTTCTGTCTAACATTTCACAACATACGAACATAGCAATAATAAAGCAAAATAAGACAAATTCAAAAACAAATTTTCAAAGAGAGAGAGAGAGAGAAACTTAGTGTTTTACGCCCAGTTAACCAGTACGGTTATATCAGGGCAACGAGAGAGAGAGAGAGAGAGGTGAGGGGGGGGGGGGGGGGGGCATAGGATGTCACCTCAGGACGTATCACACAAGCTCAAGGCACATGGCTGTTGATAAGGACAACGAAAAGTCATGCTAGACAATTAACTCGGCTTTCAACTGTAACTTAAAGTTAAAAAAAGAGAAAATCCTGACACTCCACAACAGCCTTGACATGTGGGTACATTGATAAATCTGCATGCTAACGTTGTCCAGTCCCCACCCAACCCCCCACCCCCACCCCACCCTCCCCCCTCCCACCCCCCACCCCGTCCTTCTTCACCCACTTTCACCGTGGTGACCACGACGAGTTTGCCAACGGAATCGGACCTAGCTTCCTTAGCTACGGCAGCATGTTGATCCGGCCCGTAACCTTGGGGCTCTGCTGCCTTTGTGGGTTCATCAGCCGACCCCTGTGGAGAGATTGTGCGGAAGGATTGACGATGTTCCGGGGATCCAAACTGTGACCTCGGCGCGAACGGATCGGGATTGGGTTTAACCTGTCGTGTGGCTGTGAGGTTAAAGACGGTCCGCCGACTACATCGCTGCATGCATGCTTTCATTCTTGAATGGTTCAGGGTTGGTTTGTTTTTCTTCTTTTTCTTCTTCTTCGTATTCTTCTTCTTCGTCGTCGTCTTTTTCTCGCTCCTCCTCCTCCTCCTCCTCCTCTTTTTCGTCTTTTTCTCCTTTCTCCTCCTGCTCATCTTCTTTTTCATCTTCTTTTCTTCTTCATCATCATCATCATCTTCTTCTTCTTCTTTTCCTCCTCCTCCTCCTCCTCCTCCTCCTCTTCTTCTTCTTCTTCTTCTTCTTCTTCTTCTTCTTCTTCTTCGTCGTCGTCGTCGTCGTCGTCGTCGTCGTCGTCGTCGTCGTTCCTGGGTTGTCTTCAGATGTCTAGCTTGGTGGTATTGATGAATCTGGTTGTCAGGAGCAGGTCCACTTTGGAACCCCAGAACATTTTTGCAAGTGTTGGTTCCTTGGTGGTTTCTCGAGTGTACTAGTAGCAGTTTGACGATGTGGCCCAACTTTCACGTTCTTTGCTGCTGCCAACGGGGCTGTGTTCTGTTTTGTTCAGTAGGTCGGGTCATTTGTTGTTTCTTGAAGCAAATTCCTGTATTTTTGTGCAAGGACGGTTTGCTAGTACTGTTCGGCGTGCGTGAATGTGATTAACTCGCTTAGCATGCCCTAAGACGTGTACGCTTCTTGTCTTGGTCCTTTCCATGTGCCGCGGGTCCTCTGAAAGCGGAATGTGAGGGTCAGTGAAGATTGATCCGTTTGCAACAAGATAGTGTCGTGGGCAAACAAGATAGTGTCGTGAGGAAATCAGATAGCTTGGCTTATGGAGGTCTTCTTTTGTCGAGGCGTGTCCTACTGTGGTCACGACAGATGAATGACAGGTTTTTAAAAAGAAAGAGAAAAAGAAAAAGGAAAAAGAAAGTAAATCTCTCTCTCTCTCTCTCTCTCTCTCTCTCTCTCTCTCTCTCTCTCTCTCTCTCTCTCTCTCTCTCTCCCCACACACACACACACACACCACACCACACCACACACACACACACACACACACACACACACACACACACACACACAATCTCTCTCTCTCTCTCTCTCTCTCTCTCTCTCTCTCTCTCTCTCCTCCCGCCCTATCACACACACACACACACACACACCTCATCTCTCTCTCTCTCTCTCTCTCTCTCTCTCTCTCTCTCTCTCTCTCTCTCTCTCTCTCTCTCTCTCTTTCATATAACACTTTTGTCATGTGAGGAGGGAGGTGGGATTGAGAGTGAAGGTGGAGGGCGGATGGAATATCTTGACACTGTCCACGTCGCTGTGGTTGTCGTTATCGACATGCCGCTTGAGCTTGCCTCGTCGCTCAGAGATCGTTGAGATTTAGAAGCACCGTGTAACTTTCCCTGCGTGTATTAAGGATAACAATAATTAATAACTTTTGTCGAGAGCACTTTACAGTCGTTTGGGCGGCATTTGCTCTATGCACGCTTTACACACACACACACACACACACGCACACGCACGCACGCACGCACGCACACTCACACCACACACACACACGCACGCACACACGCACGCACGCACGCACGCACAGAGGGAGAGAGAGAGAGACAGACAGATAGACAGTCAGAGAGACAGAGACAGACACAAGAGACAGACAGAAAACGGAAAATAACGAGGTGCTGGTGGGAGGGGCGGTGGGGGAGAGGGCTGCGAGGGGTGTGTGTGGGGGGGGGGGGGGGGGGGGGGGGGGGGGAGAGGAGAGTTTACAGGAAGCCCCGTACCATTCCGGCACAGAAATAGACATAAATACAAAAAGCGATACTATCCCAAAATAACAATAATAACATAGTATACAGTTACTTTCAACACTGATGTGGGCTATCTCCCGCCACGAAGGCGTAACAACCCGGCATTGGAGGGGCGGGAAGGGCGGAGGTGGGGTGGGTGGAGGGTGGAGGACGGGGCTGGTACTGTGTGTGCATTTGTTTGTTTCATTATTGTAATTATCGTTATCGATGACGGCAATCTCTCTCTCTGTTACGTGGATGAAAAAGCCACGGGCCTATGCTTATTGTTATTTGCTTTTTAAAATCTCTGAAACTAAATTACTGCTTGCTAGCTGCCCAGGAGAACCCCAGATTGGCTGCCGTCTGGGGAACATCCTGTACTCACTCCAAAGCAGCGCCTTGCAAAACGGGGTCAGCAGGTTATTATTACAAGAAACAAAAAACCTCGTCATTTTCCGCATTCTTTTGTCAAGGGAGATAATGGTTCGTCTGCCGCGCGAGTGTTTTCCCTTTGTGGCGAAGCGTTATTTGCCGATTGTCGAGTAGAGAGAGGAATGCAGTCCTCGACAGACGCCGAGGACTGTCGAACACAGTAACTTCTTCTTTTTTGTCTTATTCTTTTTTAGAGGATGATGAGAGTGTGCGTGCATTATTAGTTCAGTTCGCTCAGCGTCACCCGTCGCCGGAGAGGTTGTCCGTTGAGGCCGATGATCACGGGTAATTTAAGCAACAGGTTTCTCTCTGTAGGAAGCGTTTTTGGCAATAGGCATTGACTCATTGAATACCCACTCGGCAAGAGTGACTCTGATGTGGAAGGTGCGGTAGAAGTACGGTTCTAGGGATATCGACGTCTTAAGCATACAGCTTACATACATATACGCCATTTCAAAATCAGGAACTGAATGTTCAGGTGGCTGTCTTTATGAACAATTCCGAAGGTGTGTGTGTGTGTGTGTGTGTGTGTGTGTGTGTGTGTGTGTGTGTGTGTGTGTGTGTGTGTGTTGGGGGGGAGGGGCAGGGGGATAAAAAGAAAATCGTGGAGGAGGTGCCGGTGGGCGCTAGATGTCACACACACACACACACACACACACACACACACACACACACACACAACACACACACACACACACACACACACGTACTTATACATACACACGTACGCACGCACGCACTCAGAGAGAGAGAGAGAGAGAGAGAGAGAGAGAGAGAGAGAGAGAGAAGAAACAAACCACCAGAAACTAAGACAGAGAACGAAGTCAGAAATAGCCTAATTCATACGATATCAACAAAACAACAAAACAAAAAAACGCATTTTCAAAGGACGGAGGGTACCCCCGTTTCCCCCTCCCCACCGCACCCCACCCCACCCCACTACTGCCACCGCCCACAGAGAGGGGAAAATACAGAATAAAAAGAATGGAAGAAGAAGCATACCGAATTCTCCCCACCCCCAAATCAGACCAGCGTAACCACTGCCGTGCATTAGAGCCTCTAAACTGCGCCGTTGTGGAGGAATGTCGTCTGCCAAGCGGTCCTTTATGCAGTGTCGTGTGCCGCTCTCAGCGACAAGTCGGCTAGGGTTACCTCCCCTTTGTCGTCGTGTCAAACCGGGGCCAGGCAGGATCATGGGAACTGATTGGGTCGTGTCGAATATATAGCTAGCTGCTTTGCAAGGAACTCACGGCCTCCTCCTCCTCCACCAGATAATACACGTCTTATCCAACGGGCCCAAGCGATTGATTGATTGTGTGTGTGTGTGTGTGGGGGGGGGGGGGGTGTGCGTGTGTGTGTGTGTGTGTGTGCATTGACAGAACATTCCTCGTGCAATCAGTGTATTGACACTTGGCAATACAGTTATATTATTATTGTGTGTGTGTGTGTGTGTGTTGTGTGTGTGTGTGTGAGAGAGAGAGAGAGAGAGGAGAGAGAGAGAGAGAGAGAGAGAGAGAGAGAGAGAGAGAGAGGCAGACAGACAGACAGACACAGACAGAGAGAGACACATAGAGTGTGTGTGTGTGTGTGTGTGTGTGTGTGTGTGTGTGTGTGTGTGTGTGTGTCATGGGTTGGATTTGTGGGTGTCAATGAGGGCTTGGAAGGGATGGAAGTGTGGGGGAGGAGGAACTAAATGCCAGAGCACGTGCAGTGGTGTTGTATATAGCCTGTATGAATTTAAATTGATGTTTATCTAGTAGTAGTCGTTGTCTGTTGTCTGTGAGTTGCCGTTGTGAAGCGCTTAGGGCTCGTCCCGTGATGAGGCACTCAACAAGTGTTCTCTGAATATTATTATTAAACGCCCCGTTGGTGTCTTTATACCGAAGCTAGGGAACGTGATCTTTTCCTCCTGTACCCAATGAACCAACACACGTAGATCGTGCATGTTTGCAGCGCTCAGGGGCAAACACCGAAGAAGTCACGGTATGCAGCAGGCAGGCCATGACATCTGGCGATGTTTTTGTACCTAGCCAATCCCTACGATCATCAATCGCCAAATTTCGATTTGTATACTGGAGTGTAAAATCAAAGGGGAATTGCAACTCTTCAATTTTATTGACTTCTCCTTCATATGACTAAGTGTCTGGCTTCTTTTACCACCCCTTCCCCCACGCCCCTCCTCCTGTGTGTGTGTGTGTGTGTGTGTGTGTGTGTGTGTGTGTGTGTGTGTGTGTGTGGTGCGTGT
>JABMCL010002484.1:1740000-1752500 GCA_018857735.1 Alviniconcha marisindica
ACACACACACACCCTCAGAGCTCTGCTTGCATCTTACAGAGCTCTGGAGCTCTGTGAAAGTCGAGATGGCCGTCCTGGGCTCCCCGTCCCTAATAGTCCTTATGGTCTCTGTGGACGTAAAGCAACTTTGAACTATGTGAAAGTCGAGGTGGCCGTCCTGGGCTCCCCGTCCCTGATAGTCCTTATGGTCTCTGTGGACGTAAAGCAACACTGAACTATGTGAAAGTCGAGGTGGCCGTCCTGGGCTCCCCGACCCTAATAGTCCTTATGGTCTCTGTGGACGTAAAGCAACATTGAACTTGAACTGTGTGAAAGTCGAGGTGGCCGTCCAGGCTCCCGTCCCTAATAGTCCTTATTGTCTCTGTGGACGTATAGCAACATCGAACTTAACCCCACACACCTTGAAAAACAATAACACAGACCAGTGATTTCACTCGATCTTTTTTTGTCTTGTTTGTTGTTAAAATTCGACACTTTGAAGTCGCAACAATGCAACCGTGAGTGCTGCCGTTTTGTGTCCAGCAATCTGTGTGTCAGTGACGTCACGAGCAAGGCCGGAATCCGTGGCAAAAGTATCAAAAAACGTCACGAGTCAACCTGTTTCTGTTCATTATTTGTGAGATATATACTGGGAGGGCGACCACAACACAGACCTAATTATAACGTAATATCATAATAATATAATTATGCATATATTGGAAATAATGTCAGTTTTCAGTATGCATGCATGCTGGATTTAATAACTACGTTAAAAACAAAAACCATTTCATTCCCCCCTATCCCCCCCTTCCCTCCCCCCCCCCCCCCTTAAAAATCGTCATCAGCAACCCCCACCCATGCTGCCCCACCTCATCAACGCCACCCAACCCCCCAACCGCCCAACCCCACCTGTTTCAATGGCAACCCACCAGGGGCGATACAAGAATTTAGTCGTTGCATGGAGTCATTGTGGCGCGGAATTTCTCGACCCGCTCTCAAAAGCCCGCAGCCTTTCTCGGGCCGGGTTTGCCCCGTCACCTGTTTCAACTGTCAACCCAGTGGAACGACCTCGTCGGGCGGTTACTTACTTACTCCAGCGGTGAGATAACTCGCACCTGTAACAATAACATCAACTGGTGCCGGCTAGGGCACGCTGCTGGTCGGTCGGTCGGTCGGTCGGGTTTCCTCGTAAAAAGGCGTCGGTCGGCGTCGGCGTGTGCGTGTTTGATAACCGTAATAGTGTACCCGTTATACTCTCTTGAACGCTGCCTGCCGCCGTGTTGGTGTTATTGTGTGTGTCCACAGTGTGGTTGTGATTGGTTGTTGGGTGGGGGGGTGCATGCATGCTGACCACGCGCTGTGTAGAGCTCCGGCTCTAGTTCAATGGGTGTGACATGATCTCTGTAGTCTCGCCGCCGCCGCCCCCCTGCCCCCACCTCTCTCCCTCTCTCTGCTCGCGGGTGTGAGTCGATCTCTATCGTTCTCTCTGTCTGTCTCTGTCTCTCTCTGTCTCTGTCTGTCTGTCCTGTCTCTGTCTCTCTCTGTCTCTGTCTCTGTCTCTGTCTCTGTCTCTATCTCTGTCTCTCTGTCTCTCTGTCTCTCTGTCTCTCTCTCTCTCTCTCCTCTCTCTCTCTCTCTCTGTTTGAGTGTGTCGTCTCTTGCTCTTTTCTGTCTGTCTGTCTCTACTCTCTCTGTCTTCTCTCTCTCTCTCTCTCTCTCTCTCTCTCTCTCTCTCTCTCTCTCTCTCTCTCTCTCTCTCTCTCTGTCTCTCTCTGCTCTGCTCTGTTGTCTTGTGTTGTGTTGTGTTCTCTCTGTCTCTCTCTCTGCTATTCTGTCTGTCGTCTGTCTCTTCTCTCTCTCTCTCTGTCTGTCTGTCTGTCTGTCTGTCTGTCTGTCTGCTCTCTCTCTCTCTCTCTCTCTCTCTCTCTCTGCTCGCCCTTCTGGGTTGCTTTGCTTGTTTGATGGGGGCGGGGAGGGGTGGTGCTGGGTGGGGGGGGGGGGGGTGCGGGCGCTGGGGTCTGTTGGGTGACACGGTCTGTTTCATGTTGAACGCTGGGGCGGACTGTTTTTGTACTGTTATGCCAGATTGGTGTTACTGTTGATGCTCGCGTTGCTGCTGTGTTGGTTTTGTGTAGGACCTGTGGTCGGGTTGGCGGCAGTCGTTTATTATTTTAGCATGTAGACAATAGATTACAGAAACCAAGGGGGAGGGGGGAGAGACTGCGTCTCACACACCACACACACCTCTAATCACAGGCGCACGCACGCACGCACGCACGCATACACACACACACACATACACACACACACACACACACACACACACACACACACACACACACACACACACACACACACACACACACACACAGAGTCCGGATTTGTTTTTTGTTTTTTTTTCTGTGCCGCAGCCTCGCCCCTACACACAAAGATGATTAAATTCACCCACTGTCGCCAGCGCTCTCCCCGACAACGAGGCAATAAATCCCTGCCCTACAGCGGGGATTTGAACCCTTCTCACTCAAACCACAGGCAGCTGCGCCGCCAGTCAATCACTCAGCCCTAACGGCAGGGCCCAGCGGGCCCGCGAGGCCTGGCGCCCAAGAGAGTGTATCATTATTATACGTACAGCGGGGTTTGATCAGTTTTGCCAGAGTTCAGGGGCTGTGTGAAAGTCGAGGTGGCCGTCCTGGGCTCCCCGTCCTAATGAGCCTTACGGTTTCTGTGGACGTAAAGCGGCATTAAACCGTACGTCCCTAATATGTCAAGCCAACATCCGAGGACATTAAGCTCCGCATCATCATCAGTTTTGCCTTTGGCCTTACCGGTTTTTCGACGGCAACACCAGCCACCACCACCACGCGCGTTTGGTTCAAAGGCGCCACCAGGCTTAAGACTCCCTGCGTTGGCTGTCGATGGGAGCCGGTTTGGCCTAGTGGTAAGGCGTTAGACTGGTAAGCGGAAGGACCTCGGTTGGATACCGCTTCGGCTCTCCTTTCTCTTCAAAAAGGCTGTGGTTTGTGGACACTGTCTTGTGACTTTGCCCATCACTTCCCACTGAAACATTAAAATGGCTCTCATCGCTGCCCATCTTAATGCAGAAGTCATTCTGGTGGTGACAGTGTAGCGATAGGTATATAATCTCCCTCTCCCCCCCCCCCCCCCACCTCGATACCCCCTTCCCCCCTTCTCCCCGTCCCTAATAAGCCGTACGGTTTCTGTGGACGTTAACAACCATGTTTACTTACTTACTTACTGTCGATGGGCGGAGACTGGTGGGGACTGTCTGGACGGGTGCATAGGGCGGGGGGGGGGGGGGGGGGGCTCTGAGTCAACTTAGGTAAGATAGTCCGGCGGATTAGTGCAGAACATAGTCCAGGCGAGATCAAGAGGAGGGAGGTGAGGTGGACTCCAACGAAGAAGTTGGACGCTTTTGCGGGTCCAGGCGAGGTCAAGAGGAGGGAGGTGAGCTGGACTCTCACGAAGAAGTTGGACACTTTTGCGGGTCCAGGCGAGATCAAGAGGGAGGTGAGCTGGACTCTCACGAAGAAGTTGGACGCTTTTGCGGGTCCAGGCGAGATCAAGAGGAGGGAGGTGAGCTGGACTCCCACGAAGAAGTTGGACACTTCTGCGGGTCCAGGCGAGAGCAAGAGGACGGAGGTGGTGCTGGACCCTCAAGTTAGCCCAGAACAGATCAAGAGTAGGGAGCTGGAGCTTGGCTTGAAAGTTGGACTTTTTTTTGCCTCAGTTATTTCTCAACAGCGGAGCTACGGACATTGTCTTTGTGACTCTGTTCCGCACAGCAGTTGAGACAGCAATTGCATAGTACACTAGTTGCTGCGCAATGGCGAGGGGACACTGCCGTAACATTTTTGTTGTTCTGGCGACCGGGCCACGGCATCCTTGGTCTTCCGGGATTGCGCCTAGCTGAGATCGAGCCTTCACTCTTTCTTCTCCACCCCCCTCCACCCTTGTCCCCGTCCCTAATAAACAACCTCGCTTCTGTGGACCTTAACAATTAATTCTCGATTAGTGCAGGGCAGTCGCATTAAACGTATCAGCTTCGAATGAGAGTCATGGGTTGAGCGGCTCACCGACACTTGAGAGACGGGTGACAGTATCGGTTCGATCCCATGCTTCGGCTGTCCTCACTCTTTGTGTGAAAAGGTGTGGTTTTTATTTATGGACATGCACTGTCCTATCTGTGACTTTGTCCCCCATTCCCCCCGACCCCGCCCCCGTAATAATTTATGATACAGGAAAATGGCTCTTAATCCCGTCTTTATTTAATGCAGAAATCATTCTGGTCGTGACAGCCAGTATATATATATGTATACCGTTAGATATGACTGTCTGTGACTTTGCCCCTCTCAAGCATTTATGAAACAGGAAAATGGCTCTTCAACCGGTCTTTATTTGATGCAGGAATCATCCTGGTGGTGACAGTATGTATACCGTTAGGTGTGACTGTGACTATCTGTGACTTTGGCCCCCTGACGATAATTTATGAAACAGGAAAATGGCTCTGCAGCCTGTCTTTATTTAAAATCAGCGCACAAGGGAGTTAATTAGCATTTGAAAGACATCATACAAACACAACATCGCCTACGGTAACTCTCAGTTGGCATGCGTGTAAATACAAGGTACATAAACCGCGCCAGATGTTTCATCTTTATTTAATGCAGAAATGATCTTGGTGGTGACAGTGTATAATTATCGTTAGGTACAGACCCGTCTTCCACTCTCCTGCGATTTCGGTCCCCGCCGGTACCTCTTCGGAGACAACTCGGTATTAAACGAGACGAACACACACACGTACACACACGTACACACACACACACACACACACACACACACACACACACACACACACACACACACACACACGCACCACACACACACACACACGCACGCACGCACGCACGCACGCACGCACGCACGCACACACGCACACACACACACACGCACACACGTACACACACACACACACACACACACACACGCACGCACGCACGCACGCACACACACACACACACACACACACACACACACACACACACACACACACACACACACTTCTTACTGGAAGAGAGGGAGAGAGAAAACTCGAACTTAAGAACGTTCTGTTCCAAGGATTGTTGTTTAGGTTAGGGGGGAGAGAGAAAGAGAGCGAGTGAGAGAAACAGAGACAGACAGACAGACAGGCAGACAGACAGACAGAGCACGCATGACATGGCATTAACAACCGACGCTCCCATCGTTACGTTACTCTTAAGCCCTGTTTCCACAAGCCAGTCGTGGCACTGGAATTTCTGTACATGCGGTAGCCTTTACTGTGTGTGTCTCCCTCTTTTGAATACAAAACCTAACTAGACCTTTGTTCGATACTGTGCCGCGTATCATTATGCCACACGAGCACACGCGTCAAGATGCTAAAAACACACAAGCAGAAAACCATTCGCAACAGGCAGCCACAGACGACCAACTCGATGTGTATATAGGTACAGCACAGTGTTATGCTGGCGACTGCGAAACGGGCAAGCTGATTTAGGACCGGCAAACCGGATTCGGGTTTCCGTGTTAACAGCGGTCTTGATGAGGCGTCACGCCCCAAGATCCCGGCTAATCTCCCAGGCTTTTCACTTTCTCACATCGCCCCCAGTGTCATGGATAGCTCTACGGGTCCCACACTTCGACCCTGCGCTTCGTGAAGTCTGCAGTCTACGTGTCGCGCGGCGACCCCCTTCAGTTCCGTAGCACAAAGACTATGGCTAGTGCGGATGCAGAAACGGAGGTTTCCCCTATAGAGACCCAGAGCCGTGAGGGTTTCCCCTATTGAGACCCAGAGCTGTGAAGGCTTTCCCTATGGAGACCAGAGCTGTGAAGGCTTCCCCTCTAGAGACCCAGAGCTGTGAGGGTTTCCTCTGTAGAGATCCAGAGCTGTGAAGGTTCCTCCCGTTGAGACCCAGAGCTGTGAAGGTTTTCCCTATTGAGACCCAGAGCTGTGAAGGTTTTCCATATAGAGACCCAAAGCTGTGGAGGTTCTCCCTACAGAAACCCAGAGCTTCAAATGGTCTCCCTATAGAGACCCAGAGCTGTGAAAGTTTTCGCTATCGAGACCCAGATGGTTTTCCTTGTAGAGACCCAGAGCTGTGAAGCTTTCCCCTGTAGATACCAACAGCTGTGAAGGTTTCCCCTATAGAGACCCAGAGCTGTGATGGTTTACCCTATACAGACCCAGAGCTGTAAAGGTTTCCCCTGTAGAGACCCAGAGCTGTGATGGTTTACCCTATAGAGACCCAGAGCTGTAAAGTTTCCCCTATTGAGACCCAGAGCTGTGAGGATTTTCCTTATAGAGACCCAGAGCTGTGAAGGTTCCCCCAATAGAGATTCAGAGCTGTGAAGGTTCCCCCTATAGAGACCTTGAACTGTGAGGCTTCGCCTATGTGTGAAGGTTTCGCCTAGTGTCTTAGTGCTGTGAAGGTTTCCCCTATAGAGACCCAGAGCTGTGTGAACAAGCTGTAAAGGTTCCCCTAAAGAGACCCAGAGCTGTGAAGCCCCCCCCCCCTCCCCCCCCCCCCCCCGCACCGCATCCTTAACACAAACCTGCATACACACACACACACACACACACACACACACACACACACACACACACACACACACACACACTCCACCACACTAACCGCCCCCTCTGCCCCCCTTCCTCCCCCCATCTCCCCTCACCCCCAACCAGCTCTATAATATATTCATTCTGCCCCACTGTTCATCCGGCTGACGTAACTTCCCGCCAACACCTTTGCAGTAAAAGTCCACAGGTCAATATTTGTCACCCGGGGTTGGTGAGCGTTCGGATTACGTTTGCCGGGTCCAGACTGCGCCATTGATTGACTTAGCAGCTGCAGGGATGGGACAAGGTTATCCCAGGAATTGCATCCTCATCCGCTCTAGCGGGGAAATGTAGCGTACTCCGTGTTTGGTCGTCTTGATGAGGTATTTCCTGGGGATCGTCCAATCCTATTTTTGTGCCACTACACTTCTTGGGGATGCGACATCCGTGGGTTATGTCTGCTTTGTAGTTTATTAGCTAAGTGGTTGATGGGGTCTCTTGTTGTTTTGTCGCCTCTTAGGTTTAGTGTGGTGTGTGTGTGTGTGTGTGTGTGTGTGTGGGGTGTGTGTGTGTGTGTGTGTGTGTGCGCGCGCCTTTGGTGTGTTTTGCGTGGGGTGTGTGCGTGCGTGTGTTGTGTGCGTGTTGTGTTTTGCGTGTGTGTGTTTTCCCAGCGCTTTTATTTTCCCGGGTTTTTTTTTTTTTTGGGTTTCCCTTTGTTTTTGGGTTTTTTTTGTTGTTGTTGTTGTTGTTGTTTCCTCGTCTTATTTGAAAAAATAAATCAAAACAAGCGACAGTGGGACCTCAAACACACACAACTACACACGTATAGCTATAATTAAAACTTTATGTCCTTCAGTGTTTTCATTGTTTTGTGTATGATGGCTGTACATAACTGTGTTCATGGCCGTTCCTCCTTCCCCGTTCCCCTCTCCCGCCCTCCCTCTGACCTCCCCCACCTCCCACCCGACAGTTCTCATCAGCTTGGTAGATAATTGTAACATTACTAGTCGGTACCACAAACAAACGCAACACACATAAGTCCTTCATTGTTTTCTTTGTTTTGCACATAATAGCTGAGACTGTTTGTGGTTGTCCCTGGCCCTCGTTCCCCCCCCCCTCCAAAACCCCCCCCCCCCCCCCCCTTCTCCCTTTTCCCACCTCCATGACTGACAGTTCTCATCAGTTTGATACACAACCGTAACCATTAGTAGTCAGACCTCAGACATACGCAACATACGTAATTCTTTCAATGGTTTCATTGTTTTGTACCTGACAGCTGTGGCTGTAGATGTGTTCACGGCTGCTCCGCCCCCCCCCCCCCCCCACCTCCCCATCCCCCCCTCCTCCCGACTGACAATTCCCATCGGCTTGATATATGGGTGTAACATTATTAGTTGGACCACAGGCAGAAGCAATACACGTAACTCCTTCAGTGGTTTCATTGTTTTGTACATAATAGCTGTAGAGCTGTGTTCATGGCTGCCCCTGTCCCCCCCCCTTCCCCCCCCCCCCCCCCAACCCCCGTTCCCTCTACCACCCACCCCCCTTTCTCCATTCCGCATGACAATTCTCATTAACTTGATATATAGGTGTGACATGATTAGTTGGACCGCAAACAAACGCAACACACACTAGTCCTTCAATGGTTTCATTGTTTTGTGCACGAAGACACACATCCCTCCGTCCTGCCCCACCGCTGACAGTTCTCATCAGTATTATTTATGTACAGTTTTAATGTTATGAGAATCGACGCGCAAGGGAGATAATTAGCGCTCCAAAGACGTCACAACAGGACAACAACAAATACCTGAGTCGCTTACGGTAACTCTTACATGGCAGGCGTGTATATACAAGGTACATAAACTCCGCCAGAGGTACATGCTCTAAATATTTTTAATTGTTTTAATATCAGTTTGCCCACGCCCTCATCCTGGAGTGTTTTCATTGTTTCGTGCAGGGTTGCAGCTGTATGGCTGCCCCCCCCCCCCCCCCCCCCCCCCGACACTTCCCACCCTCGGTGTTGTTTCTCGTGGGATCTTTAACATGCCTAAATCTGTGTAGCACGCGGGACACCTGGGATCTTCTCATCTGAAGGACTAGACACTTAGTCCGCCACCCCGAAACGACGGGAATGCGATAAAAGAGGAATTGGAACCCTCCCCCTCTCGACCCTGGTCCATAAACTGCCCCAAAAAAAAAATGGCCCCCCCCCCCCCCCGCCCCCCCCCCCCCGGGCTACCTCTCTCCTCTCTCCCCAACCGTTCGGCCACGCAGACTCCTGCTTTCAGTTACCGCCTCTTATCGAACCCGCCTGTCATCTCTCTCCCACCCGCCCCTCCAGGTGTCAGCACTGTGTGTGCTGTTTGTCACCTGTCCGGCGAAAGTCCACACACAGCCCGTTATCTCCTTGGTCACCTACTGAGCACCGCTTCTGCTGCCGTGGACGCCGGAGGTGAAAGTCCCTGCGGCTTTGGTTGGTCCCCAGTAGGAGTGTGACAGTCGCAACATTTCAAAAATGCCTTTGTCTCCCCTCCTTGCCGAGTCTCGATTTAAAAGAAGCACATCTCTTTGCAAAAGCCACTGGAGCCAGGGGTCGTGGGTTATGAAAGGAAGGGTGGGAGGGGGGGGGGGGGGGGGGGGGGGGGGGGGGGGGGAGGGGGGAAAGGGGAAGGAGGAGAGAGGAGGGGCAAACATGGCCAGATATTGCTCCTGCTCCCTTGATCTCCATCCCTATACCCACACACCCACACCCACCCCTCCCTTGCCTGTCTTCCCATCCTAGATCGACCTACCCTGTCCAGGAGGTGGAGGGAATGAGACGTCGGCATGGAAACGGTTGAATTCTGTCGGAATTAAGGCTTCGCGAGCCCTAGCGATGTCCCATTTTTTGACAAAGGTTTTTTTTTTTTTTTTGGGGGGGGGGGGGGGGGGGATATGGGAGAAGATTATGGGGTATGGAGCCGGTTTGGCGTAGCGGTATCGCGTTAGGTTGGTAACCAGAAGGGCTTCGTCGCGATTCCGCTTCGGCTTTCGTTTCTCTTCGTAAACGTTGTGGTTTGTGGGCACTGTCTTGTGACTTCGCCCCTCACAATTAACGAAACATCAAAATGGCTCTCATCGCTGCCCGTCTTAACCCATTCCCTGCCATCAGGACATCACACGATGTGCACAGCAAATCGCTTCCCATTTGCCTGCCTCGTCATGTCCTCCTGCTTGAATTCCAACTGGAATGCAGTTCCCAAAAGGCGCATTTTTGCTTAGTTTAATATCACACCTCTGGCGGTACTCTTGAAAGAATTTTTCCCTGCCAGCAAAATGTCCTTGGCAGTGAAAGGGTTAATGCAGGAGTGATTCTGGTGGTGACAGCTAGTGTAGCGATACGTATACAATCTCCCTCTTCCCTACCTCTATTCTCCCGTCCCTAATAAGGCCTATGGTTTCTGTGGACGTAAAACACCATGAAAGAAAGGGTGAAGGGCATTGGACACAGCTGGCTATAGCTATAGCTAAACCAGGGCACGTGCGACACCACCGAGCGACTGGCCAAAGTTTAGGACGGCGTGGGGCAACTTTGTTGATGTGTTGCCCCCCCCCCCCCCCCCCCCCACACACACACACACTTTCAAAGAGAAGCAGTTCTAACCGTTCGCTCGGTCAAAGACGTACACTCTGGACATTTCCAAAAAACAACAACCGATATTTCAAGGTCACATCGGAGTCCAAAAGTTGAAACTGGGAGTTGTTGTTTATTTTATTATTATTTTTAATTATTTTTTTTTGGGTGGGGATGGGGGGGGGGGGGGCGGTGGGGGGGGGGGGGGGGGGCTCGATGTGAGTTTTCAAATTTAGAGTTTCATGCATGGATATGATCTTGCGCATAGTGCTTTGTAGGTAACTTTAGTTTATATTCAGGGTCGGAAAGCGACTCGTGTCCTGTCTGTCATTAAATAAACAGACAAATCCGAATACAACGTTGATTTCTGGGGGGCCTGTTTCCAACCTCTCTCTGGCTAAGCCAGAGGACATGGGTCTCTGCGTTAAATTTTCGTACTGGTTTTAGCGATTTTGACCCATTTTCAAAGTCGAAGGAGACGCTATTGGCCCTCCCCTCCCCCAACAACCCCTCCCTCCCTCACACACACACACACACACACACCCACACACACACACCAAAACACACACACACACACTCACACACACACACACACACACACACACACACACACACACACACCACACACACACACACACACACACACCACACACACACACACACACACCACCACACACACACACACACACACACACACACATACACACACACACACACACACAACACCCCACACACACAACACACACACACACACACACACACACCAACACACACACACACAAACGCACACTTTCAAAGAGAAGCAGTTCTAACCGTTGGCTGGGTCAAAGACGTACGCTCTGGACATCCCTTCCCTAAAAAGTGCCACGTTGCAAATACCAAGACTCTGATTCCGATATCATTGATGCGAGGACGACGCACGGGCCCCGCATGGCCGTAAAGTGGGGTTGACGGGTACAACAAGCACTGAGAGGAGCGTGCAGACGACAGAGGGGGAGAGCTTTTTCTGGGTTTCCGGGAGGTTGGAGAAGTCGTAAAGGGGAGTTAAGAGAGAACAGGGTGGATATCAGAGGGTATCAGAGCTTCACGCAAGCTATTCAGCACCTAGTTGCCGCATTTGCGGTGGGATTTATGAACTGGTTTAGCACAGTGGGGGGAAACCCCCGCGGAGTACAGTATTCATTTGTTTGTTGGACTGTAATGGAATGTCCGGAGGGATGTTATTATCTGTGCCTTTGAAACATCAGAGGCATGACGTTTTCTTTGTTAGTCTTGTCCATCCGCGGCAGGTTTTGGTGTAGGCTGCGTGTGTGGCTCGGTTTCGTGCACAAACATTAGGAAACCATGTCACTCTCTGTCGAGTAAATGAAAATAAATTACATTCGCAATTTCCGTTTTGTAGTGTTGATGCTATTTACAAATTAAGCTGTTGATCAAAGCACGAATGGTGAAGAAGGAACGCTCGTATTTGTTTGTTACAAAATAATCGATTGTTTCAGATTCACTGCTCAAACACATTATTTCGATGCATTAACGTTGTTTCAGTTGGCTCGGTCAATTGGTGCACTTTGCGCCAAGCTCTTCCTGGTTTCAGTTGTTTACAAAGGAGCTTTGTTTGTGTGCTTTACAGAACGCGATGCATTTTTGATGTTACAGAAAAATACAACCTCACATTTACCGCTGGTAATTTCTTCCTGTTAAGTTTCCCTCTTTTTTCACATTCTGTTTTTGTGACAGAAAGAAACCGTAACTCGTGTGTGATTTTTGAAGCACTATGTATTTCCTTTGTACTCGAGGACATGTTCGAGATATTCGTATTAATTATACATCGGATCAGGTTATCTCACAGAGTACGAACTGCTGTGCAGCGTTTTTGACTTGTATCTGACTATTTCAGGACATTGTTCAAATGGTGAATAATTTACGTGATTATAATCTGTGAGATTAATGTTGGGAGAACTTCACGAAAGCGTTTAGACCACACACACACACGCACGCACGCACGCACGCACGCACACACGCACGCACGCACACGCGCACGCACACACGCACGCATGCACACGCACACGCAAGCAAGCACGCGTGCGCGCGCGCGCTCACCCACACACACACACACACACACACACACACACACACACACAACAACAACAACAACAGCAACAGCAACAACAACAACAACAACAAAACGCTGAAAGAAAACAAATGTGAAATACCAGTATGTGGCTTTTGTTCTTCTTCTTCAGAAGATTGTTTAGTTTGTACATGCTCTGATGTTCTGTGTTCTGTGTGTGTGTTCCA
>JABMCL010002484.1:1755000-1760000 GCA_018857735.1 Alviniconcha marisindica
GTACTTCCTTGTCTACCATGATCACCTTGGTCTACCTCAGCTCTCTGTGAGCAGTGCTGGAATGAGAAGCTGAATGGCCTAGCGCAACTTGTAAATCTGTCAGGGACAGGGGCTTAGGTCGGGTGTTTTGCTGGTGTCAAGAAGCGTTATATACTGCAGGGACTACGCATGTCATGACATAACAATGCCTCTTTTCTGGGCTATGGTGTCCTATTGGCGTCGAAAGGTCGTTTTCTTGTCTTCCAGATATGACCGTGCTTCTCCTCTTCTTGTGACCTTGCACACTGGTTTCTAGTTTCAAAAAAGAACTGACTGCAAACTCTTCCTGCCTCTGCCAGTCTGTTTATCACAGGTACTTGACCACAGTGTCTAGCTTACCTCTTTTTTTGCTTGTCTGTGGCCCTTCGCGTCGTAGACCGCGCTGTTCTTCAGATAAGATTTTCAGACTCCTAATGTTCAAAACCAGATACAATGGACGACGTTTGTTTCTCTTTCCAATGCCCATGCATGCACGTGGAAGAAACAATCTCCCCGATCACTTCAGCAGACATTTTTCTGCTTTGTCCACTTTCAAATCTCTTCTCAAATCTCACTTCCTTACGCAGTAACACCCTTCTTGATAACTCAGTTCAGTTCAGTTTCAGTTCTATGCTCGGAAAAGCCCATATGCGCTCCACCCCGTCTCTCAGAAGTTTCGCCAATATTGCCTTTGAAATGGTTTCAATGTTCGTCTGATTAGCGATGGCCCTCTTTCGTCCTTTCAAGGAAGATCGTCTAGCGCTTCCTCTTTCAGCGCCCATCTCCTCCAGGCGATCGATGGTGTGATGTCCTAACACGTAACTATACAATTCATATATATATATGAAGGAATCAGTGGTACCGCCGAACACGTACTTCTGAAGGTCAGCTTACTCCGCGGTACCGATCATACAAGTCTGGTTCAGAGTGGTGTGAGTGTACGAGTAACAGTTTTGAGTGAACTTTTCCACGGCGTCTGATTGATCGTCGCAGTGATCAGTCACTATATGATTAATACACTATTCGTAAATTCTGCCCTTTTGACGCCAACGAGCCGCCTTACGTTTCATCCTCTCTCTCTCTCTCTCTCTCTCTCTCTCTCTCTCTCTCTCTCTCTCTCTCTCTCTCTCTCTCTCTCTCTCTCTTATTCAAAGAAAAGAAAAGAAAAGAAAAAAGTGGAGGATCTAGTATGGGACTGGCTTGGATGAAAACGGTGAGGGAAGAGCGGAGTGGAGGGGAGGGAATGTTCGGGAGATGCATTATGCATTGCGAGGGCCGCTTTCAACGTGACATAACCATAACATTTAAATGTCTTCGGAGGAAGGATTACGTGACGTAGCGGTGGGGGGAAGTGGGGGAAGCAGCCGGGGGTGGGTGGGGGTGGGGGGTGGGGGAGGGGAGGGGGCAATTCAAAAAGAGAAAAGGGGACTGGGCTCGGTTGGACAGAGCTCAGGAGCTGTGTGTGTGTGTGAACAGGGAGGTGGGCCTGGGCTCTCATCCCCTATCCCATTCTTCCACACCGTCGCTAATAAGCTATACGGTTTCTGTGGACGTAAAGCACCATGAAAGAAGAAAACAAGAGGTCAGATCTCAGGAGCTGTGTGAACAGGGAGGTGGTGGGCCTGGCTCTCAATTCCCTATCCCATTCTTCCTTCGTCCCTGATAATTAGCAATATATGGTTTCTGTGGACGTAAAGCACCAGGAAAAAATGGAATGGGCCGGGAGTTGGGCACGTCCATTTATCAAGGAAGACGGGGAGACTGATATGCTGGGAAATGCTATAGCTTGTTGATTAGCGCATAAGGATTCTTTGTATCTTTATTTTGTCTCGAATAAATTTTTTGTTTAAACCAAAATGCTGGGGCCAGCTGGTGGCTCCAGCTTTGTACCGTCAGGATTGGCACTAGCTTAAAGTGTCTTCCTCGCTAAGGTCGAGAAATTGTCCAGGTTGAACGCTTTAACGCTTTCCCTGCCTAAGGGCTTCGATCTACTGCAAGAACTGATTCCTTAAATTAAAAAGGAATTGCCTCAAAAAGAATTAAATTTAATGAGCCAGGAGCAGTGCTCATCCGGAGACGTTAGTTGCTTCACGCGAAAATGCACAAAAAGTCGTACTTCAAGCAAGGTGTCGCGTGACCTCAAATAATCAAATGGGAAACACTGTTCTTAGGACTGCTCATTCGGAGACGTCTGCTTCACGCGAAAATGCACAAAATGTCAAAATTCAAGTTGGGTGTCGCATATGACGTCAAATAATGAAATGAAAAACACTGTTCTTTAGGATGAGGTCCTAAGATCAGGAAATGGGTTAAATAAACACAGTTCGAAAGAGGCATAAGTAAAAGCGGAGGTGTGTCTCGGTATTCTCATACCTTGGGTGGAGGGGAAACGAAGAGATGTCAGGTCCGGCAGGGGGTGGAAGGTAGGCGGGGAAGGGGGGTTGAGGGGGTGTTGGGAAGAGGTGCTGAAAGGGTGTAAGAAAATGAGTTCGAGCCGCAAGAACTGTGTGCATGATGAGGATGACAAAGCCGTTTTTCTCGAAACAACAGCAAAGTTTTGATATGAAACCGGTCTATAGAACATTAACAGTCATTCCATAGGAAACAATTAGGACATGAAGGGCTCGTGGAAAGGAGTGGCCCGTTGTAGACGTGTCTGGAGAGAGAGAGACAGACACAGAAGACAGACAGACAGACAGACAGACAGAGACAGAGAGACAGAGAGAGATGGCCATCGTTAAACAGGAATGTACATAATCTGGGGTCTTATAGTCATGTACATGTACAGGTGATGAACACGACGCAGGCTGTAAAGTTTAGCGTTGTCGACATCGCCATCATTCCGGTCAGGCAGTATAAAGGTCTGGCTCTTGCCGACACCATCATCATTCTGTAAAGTCTGGCGTTGTCGACATGGCCATCATTCCGGTCAGGCAGTATAAAGGTTTGGCTTTGTCGACACTATCATCGTTCCTGTCGAGGCTGGTTTGGCTTTGTCGACACCATAACCATTCCTGTAAGGCAGTAAGTTTTGGTTTTGTCAACACAGTCATCATTCCTGTCCAGGCAGTCAGTTTTGGCTTTGTCGACACAGTCATCATTTCTGTCCAGGCAGTAAGTTTTGGCTTTTTAGGCACAGTCATCATTCCTGTAAGACAGTAAGTTTTGGCTTTGTCGACACAGTCATCATTCCTGTAAGGCAGTAAGTTTTGGCTTTGTCGACACAGTCATCAATCCTGTCCAGGCAGTAAGTTTTGGCTTTGTCGACACCATCATCATTCCTGTCCAGGCAGTAAGTTTTGGCTTTGTCGACACAGTCATCAATCCTGTCAGGCAACAAGGTTTGGCCATGCCTGTCGACACCATAATCGTTCCTGTCAGACAGCATTTTGTGTGGCGTTGTCGCTGTCGCCATCATTCCTGTCAGGTAGCAAGGTTTGGCTCTGTCGACACCCTCATCAATCCTGTCAGGCAGCAAGGTTTGGCTCTGCCTGTCGACACCATAATCATTCCTGTCAGACAGCAATTTGTGTGGAGTTGTCGCAATCGCCACCATTCCTGTCAGGTAGCAAGGTTTGGCTCTGTCGACACCATCATCATTCCTGTCAGGCAGTAAGGTTTGGCTCTGTCGACACCATAGTCATTCCTGTCAAGCAGTAAAGCTTGTTGACACCATAATCATTCCTGTCAAGCAGTATAGCCTGTCAACACCATAACCATTCCTGTCAAGCAGTATAGCCTGTCGACACCATAATCATCCCTGTCAAGCAGTATAGCCTGTCGACACCATAATCATCCCTGTCAAGCAGTATAGCCTGTCGACACCATAATCCCTTCCTGTCAAGCAGTATAGCCTGTCGACACCATAATCATCCCTGTCAAGCAGTATAGCCTGTCGACACCATAATCATCCCTGTCAAGCAGTATAGCCTGTCGACACCATAATCATCCCTGTCAAGCAGTATAGCCTGTCAACACCATAACATTCCTGTCAAGCAGTATAGCCTGTCGACACCATAATCATCCCTGTCAAGCAGTATAGCCTGTCGACACCATAATCATCCCTGTCAAGCAGTATAGCCTGTCGACACCATAATCATCCCTGTCAAGCAGTATAGCCTGTCGACACCATAATCATCCCTGTCAAGCAGTATAGCCTGTCGACACCATAATCATTCCTGTCAAGCAGTATAGCCTGTCGACACCATAATCATCCCTGTCAAGCAGTATAGCCTGTCGACACCACAATCATTCCTGTCAAGCAGTATAGCCTGTCGACACCGTATCCATTCCTGTCAAGCAGTAAGGCTGGACTTAATTGCTGACACCATTATCATTCATGTCAGGCAGCAAGGTTGGGCTTTGCTGACGTCGTCGTCATTCCTCCCATGCCGTTGTCAGGCCAAAGCAGCACCGGTCGCCACGACTTGCACTGGGGAGGACAGCTAGGAGATAGCGGAGCTGAATGGGGACAAGGGGAGCCGGTGGTGGTGGTGGGGGGGGGGGGGGGGGGGTAGAAATGGATGTGTTTAGGATTGTTGTTCTTGTCATAGCGTTCCCTAGCTGAACACTCTGGGGGTCACCTGGTAGATGCAGGTTGTACATCGACAGATGTATTCCATAGGATGCGAGGATTGCACATATGATTGTTTAGTGTGACTACAACAACCCTAAACACTCATCCTCATAGAGCCACCGCAAGGCGGGGTGACAAAAGAATGTGTTTAGGGTGAATGAAACGAGCATTTTCCAAGTGAGAATGAATAGCGCTGGGACCCTGTGATCTATTTTAAGGACTGAATGTCCGGTCATGCCTTGGGTTCCTTTGGCGCACGTACTTTGGGGACGGAAAGTCCATTGTTTTAGTATAGGGCCCTGTGATATATTCTGATATGGGGCTTAATTATAACCTGTTTTGAGGACTGGAAGTCCAGTGTATTGGGGTCCTCTGGCGTATTTTGACGACGGAGAGTCGAGTATTA
>JABMCL010002484.1:1765000-1767500 GCA_018857735.1 Alviniconcha marisindica
GATTTTTTTTTTTTTTAGTTGTTGTGTTTTTCCTCTCCTCCTCGCGGGTTTGGGTTTGTTGTTCTCAAGACTAGCTAGGCTACTTGGCAATGGCATTCACCGAAATTCCCCCACCTCCCATTAACCCACCCCCACCCCCCCACCCACCCCCAACACCCCCCCCCCCCCCCCCCACCCCACCCCTTCCCGCCCCTTCCTCCGTCACTCTCTGCAATATTTCAAGAGTTTAGGAATTTGATGCACTCTTTTGACATTGTTTGCGTTTCCGCTTTTATTCTCAGTACCTTTTCTGTTGTTTGTTTGGCTCTTTTGGTGTTTGGGCTTTTTTTTATTTTTTTTATTTTTTTCTTTCGGCGGAGCAAGTTCTCCGAAGTCCAAATATACAAGTGCAATAACATAACGGAAACACAAGTATCGTGGTCGATTAGTGACAATACATGTTTGAAAATAGGCTGAAGGATTTCAGAATTGTGTGTGTGTGTGTGTGTGGTGTGTGTGTGTGTGTGTGGTGCGTGCGTGCGTGCGTGCGTGCGTGCGTGCATGTTCGTGCGTTTGTACATACAAGACTTGGCAGTAAAGCTATTGATCGTGTTTGAAAAAGGTGACGATGGAGCTGGAGGTCATAACCTTTTGATTAGGTTGGTGCGGGGGCGGGGGGTGGGGGGGGGGTGGGGGGTGGCAAAAGAGGATGGGGGCGAGTGGAGGCTAAGAAATCATTGTTTGTATGCATCAGGATGAAAACTGCGACCAATGTTGGAGAACAAAGTTTGTAAACATGGTTACCTGTGCTGTGATACAAACTCCGCCTTTTAGTTCTTGGATCAAGTTGAGTGAGTTTCCATCACTTGTTGCTGCACTTCCTTCTCGGTGCCGTTTCTGCTCATGCTGTTTTGTTCATCCTTCTGTTGCTGTTATGTTGATTATTATTCATAGCTTTTATACAGCGCTGTTCTCTGCTCTCGGGCTGACTCACTGCGCACATGTCGCATGCGACTCTGAACGAGTGACTGTATCCTTTTATAGCGCGTATTTAATATCCACGGAAGTGGTGTACTGATAGTGCTCTTTGCTCTTTGCACGGCTGGTGCCAGGTGAAACTGCTGCCGTCTCGGCGTAAGTTCTGTGTACACCATTCAACCGTGCACCAGTTTACAGTGTCACTTCATTCAAAGCCACATAGGTATAGGCTGTATGTGTGTTTAGCTGTAACCTGCCACCTGCACTTTTGGTAGAAGAACCGGGATTTTCTACGTGCTTATGCTTACGTGTTATGTTTCTTCTCGTTTTTCTACCCCCCCCCACACACACACACCACCCTCCCCTCCCCCCTTCTCTGCGTATTCCCGCAGGCGCAGTTAAAGAATGGTCACTTTCCCCCACCCCCGTCTTCTCGCCCCCCCCCCCCCCCCATCTTACTCCCCCCCCACCCCCTTTCCCTGTCCAGCCTCCAACAGGCAGTTAGAAAGGTCCCCCCCCGTCCACCCCTCCCTGCATGCCCTCCCTAAGCTGTTTGCTTACTCGGGGCCACAGGGAGCGTTTGCTCTAATTTGCATGAACTAATCCGCATGTAGACCAATCGATTACGAGTTGACGCATCAGCTAAACCCAATAAACAGGGGACGGCTTAGTCAGCAGAGGCCATTCCGTGGTGTGTGTGTGTGTGTGTGTGTGTGTGTGTGTGTGTGTGTGTGTGTGTGTGTGTGTGTGTGTGTGTGTGGTGTGTGTGTGGTGTGTGTGTGTGTGTGTGTGTGTATGTGTGGTGTGGTGGTGTGTGTGTATGTGTGTGTGTGTGTGTGTGTGTGTGTGTGTGTGTGTGGTGTATGTGTGTATGTGTGTGTATAATGTAGCGTGTGGTGTGTTGTGTGTGTGTGTGTGTGTGTGTGTGTGTGTGTGTGTGTGTGTGTGTTTGGGGTATGCATATGTGCGTGCGTGCGTGCGTGCATGCGTGCGTGCGTGCGTGCGTGCGTGCGTGTCTGTCTTTCTGTCTGTCTGTCTGTCTGTCTGTCTGTCTGTCTGTCTGTGTGTGTGTGTCTGTCTGTGTGTACCCTTTGTACTTTCCATTCACAGCGCCGAACACTGTCTCTCCCTGCTCCCCGCTGTGTTTGTCAAGGGTCGGCGTGTTGTTTCAGACAACCATTCCCCCCTCACTTGCTGCATTGCTAAGACAGTGCTACATGGTGCTTGTACCAAGCTTCCGAAGCGCACCTGCGGCCAGCAGCTTCCCACTCTCTGCAGAATAACACTGCAGCAAAGCAGGACAATGACGGCTTCGTCGCCTTATTTTTTCAAGTAGGGGAGGCATGCCAATACTCGGCGTCTTCCTAAATTGAGCCACCCCACCTATGGCTTTTTTTTTCTATGGGGAGCAAAACGTTGAGCAAGCACCGCTTTGTTTCCCGCCACAAATCCGCCAGATCACTCTTCAAACCGGAGCAGACTGTGACAGCGGTGAGATGAAATATTTGCTATTTACCGTTTTAGTAGTTTCTCATAAAAGAGT
>JABMCL010002484.1:1777500-1782500 GCA_018857735.1 Alviniconcha marisindica
CAGCCCACTTAACATGATCCATGAATCCCGTAAGTTAAAATCCGGACATAGGCCCATATAACGTTGTCCAGTTGTCCAGATATCCCTTAAGTTAAATTCGGACATAAGCCCACTTAACATGATTTATGAATCCCGTTATGTTCAAATCCGGACAAAATCTCACCGGACATAAGCCCATTTAACATGATCCATGAATCCCGTTAAGTTAAAATCCGGACAAAATATCACCGGACATAAGCCTGCTGAACATGATCCATGCATCCCTTAAGTTAAGCTTCTAATCCCCACTGGACACGATCCATGCATTAATCCCTCGATTTTTGCACTTACAGGTGATATGATATAATTATATAGGACGTGAAACTACCATGTACTTTACTAGTATATGTAACTTGATTATGCAAAGAAGTCTGAATGTGGGTGAACGGTGTACTGGAACGGGTGGATGCATCTTGTGCTTGCCTCCCTAAAAGAGAGAGAGAAAAAAAAAAACTGCGTTCGAGACAAATTCAAGAGCCAAACACATAAAAGGTTCAAAAGAACGCTATTTTGTTATGGCAAAACACAAACAGTAAATATAGCGTGCATATATAATAACATTTTATGTGTTTGGATCTTGTTTCAGAACGCTAACAATCATTCTTGTTTCAGACTTTCGTTTTTACTTTTCAAAACAAATTCAGCTGGGCACACACACACAGTTTTTGAACCCGGCCAGACTTCTCATTCAGTGTAAAAGATCCAATTACCAGGAACATACCCCAAGTCCTACAGTGCCGGAACACTCGGGGCGCCAAGTGGATTGCCTCAATCAGCTCCAACCGGCACGGTTCCTCCTTCGAGACTGGGGAAATATTGAGAGATTAACTCATTGTTGATGGATAGATATCAGCCCGAGAATTTGGGGAATGCTGTCAAGAGGGGTTTAGTTTACAATATCTGCCTCGTGAGATGATGATATACGGTCGGAAACTTTGACACGTGCGAACGGGCTTTTACGTAAAGTGTTATGGGGTTACAGTAATCTGAGAGGGTTTTTGACTATTATAGCACTGTGTATGTCGCCGGTCTTGTGGTTTGGCCTACAATGACGTAAAGCTTAAATATAATTATATGTGTGTGTGTGTATATATATATATATATAGTGACTGAGTGAGAAAGAGGGCCCGAGTACCTTCACGACAGCGGGTTTGGTGTTGTGTGTAATTGTTTGTCATTGGGGATTTGTGGCAAAAGGAGAGTCGGTGGCGCAAAGCGAGAGCACTCGTGTCCAAAGCTAAAGGTTAAGCACGATCGACGGTGGTCACCACGAGGCAGAGCTCAGGAGCTGCGAAAGTCGAGGTGGACTTCCTGGACTCCCGTCCCTAATACACCTACGGTTTCTGTGGACGTAAAGCAACACTTCATCATCATCACCACGTGTATGGGTGACCGTTACGTTTCAGGCTGTTCGCCTGCTCCGAGATTTCTCCGGAGTCAAGCAGACGTACGTATATTATGATCTATGAAACGTACTTCGGATGAGACGATAAACCGAGGTTCCCTCGTCCTCCGTGCCACTGCCAATTAATGTTATAATTATGTGTGCCATTATTCATTTCCTCTTTTCTTCTTCTTCTTCTTCTTTCGCCCTGATATAACCGTAATGGTTGACTGGGCGTAAAACACCAACCTGCTTACTTACTTCTTCTTTTGTGTGTGTATGTGTTTGTGTGTGTGTGTGTGTGTGTGTGTGTGTGTGTGTGTGTGTGTGTTTGTGTGCGTGCGTGCGTGCGTGCGTGCGTGCGGGCGGGCGGGCGTGCGGGCGGTCGTGCGTGCGTGCGTGCGGGCGTGGTGCGTGCGTGTGTGTGTGTGCAAAAAGACCACATGCGCACGCTAAGAGATGCCGTAGTCCTTGTCAGAGTTACGTGGATGATGATGATCAACATCATCGCTTTTATACTGCGCTATTCTCAGCTCGCGAGCAGACTCACTGCGTGGATGATGGAGACAACAAAATACCCCAGTAGGCACTAACAGTTGCCGAGTCTTCAAGATGTTGAAGCTGAACACTACTCGGGAGAAGAAAATGAGAGGAGTATAGAGGGATTTTGCATCAGAGCTCAGGAGCTGTGTGAAAGTGGAGATAGGTGGACGTCCTGGGCTCCCCGTCCCTTTCAGTCCGTACGGTCTCTGTGGACGTAAAGCAACATTAAAAAAGAAAAAGAGCTCAGGAACTGTGTGAGAATGGAGGTGGACGTCTTGGGCTCCCCGTCCCGATTAGTCCGTACGGTCTCTGTGGACGTAAAGCAACATTAAAAAAGAAAAAAGAGCTCAGGAGCTGTGTGAAAGTCGAGATAGGTGGACGTCCTGGGCTCCCCGTCCCTATTAGTCCGTACTGTCTATATGGACGTGAAGCAACATTAAAAAAGAAAAAGAGCTCAGGAAGTGTGTGAGAATGGAGGTGGACGTCGTGGGCTCCTCGTCTCTTACAGTCCGTACGGTCTCTGTGGACGTAAAGCAACATTAAAAGAAGAAGAAGAAGAAGAAAGAGGATTTTGCGGTTTGGAATGTTCTGTCGTCGCTCGATCCTCGTGGTCACTTCTGCGGTTTGCCGGTTCAGTGACCCCACGCCCCAGGACGTGACACGCGTCACTGACTCGTGAGAATCAATCGGAGATCTATGTGTGCGTGGTCACGCGCGGCTTGTGTATACACGGCACGTCTCTTTGCTAACGTGTTGGCAGATCTATAGACCACAGGTATTTGGAATATCGGTTGATGTCTCCCTGCCATCTTGTGACTGACAGCGGTGTATTGACACTGTCTTGTGACTTTGCCCCTCACAATTAATGAAACATTAAAATGGCTCTCGTCGCTGCCCGTCTTAATGCGCTACTTGCATACCTTTCCGTTTCCGTTTTGCGAGTGTACTTGGCACCACAAACCATTCCTCGTGCAATCAGTGTATTGACACTTGGCAATAAAGTTATATTGTATATTGTATTGTAGAAATCATTCTGTTGTTCTCGTTTTGATTATTATTGTGACGCGTGTGTGTGTCATTGTGTGCGTGCATTCGTGCGTTTCTGTGTGTGTGTTTTGCGTGTGTGTGTGTGTGTGTGTGTGTGTGTGTGTGTGTGTGTGTGTGTGTGTGTGTGTGTGTGTGTGTGTGCGCGCGCGCGCGCGCGCTACTTGCATACCTTTCCGTGCCACTGCCAGTGTTATATGTGTACCATTATTGTTCTCTTTTTTTTCTTCTCTTTTTTCTTGTTACTTTTATGAGTATTGGCATTTACGATCGCTTTTCAACCTTCCGCAACTCAGCGTTTCTTTTCTATACCTTCCCCACCACCTTTCTTTCTCGGATGCCTCCAGTCACCCCACTCAAACTTTCTAAGGTTTCACAAACTTGCGCGGTCGTCCACACTGCACGCACTTCGCTAACGTCCACGGTGTTCCCGGGTCGGTTCCGAGCGTTTGGTAGCGATCGAGCGATTCAAGGCGTTTATATTGCCGTGAAAACCACACCACGCTGACAGACGAACCCTGCACTCACAACCCTTCTCACCGCCCACCCGTCCCTTCCTCGCCTGGCACAGGGTGTAAGTCCCTTGTCGTGTAGACCACTCTTCTTCTTTTTCTTCTTCTTCTTCTTTCTCTCTCTCTCTCTCTCTCTCTCTCTCTCCTCTCTCTCTCTCTCTCTCTCTCTCTCTCTCTCTCTCTCTCTCTCTCTCTCTTAAACTGCCTTGGCTGTCCTTTCTTCTTCTTCTTGTCTGTCTGTCTGTCTCTGTCTCTCTGTCTCTGTCTCTCTGTCTCTGTCTGTCTCTCAACTGCCTTTGCTGTCCTCGGTTTGCTCCCGTAATTCGGCTGCATAAAACAAAAACAAAAGCGTTGAACTAAAAATGAGCTCTCTCCGACGCCATGGCGGCAAAGGTTGAAAAATAAAATGGTGACTGTTTTCACAACGTTTAATTATTATTATTTTTTATATAATCACACCCCCCCCCCCCCCCCCCCCGCCCCCAGCCGTTTAACTAAAAAGGAGCTTTCCGACGCCATGGCGACGGTTGAAAACTCAAATGGTGACAGTTTTGACGTTTTCTTATTATTATTTTTATTCTCTCTCCTCCCCCCACACCAAACCTAACGAAGTTAAAGGGAAGGGTATATTTGGCTTACTTGTCCGTGGGCTTCGGTTCTGTCGGCTTATCTTCGGAACCG
This sequence comes from Alviniconcha marisindica, assembly GCA_018857735.1. Lineage (NCBI taxonomy): Eukaryota > Metazoa > Mollusca > Gastropoda > Provannidae > Alviniconcha > Alviniconcha marisindica. Next base: position 1,781,704 of record JABMCL010002484.1, read on the forward strand.
CTGAACCTGTTGTAACTGATCTTTGGTCTGGTGCTGCATCAGCACTGGCCTGAGTGTCTAACTGCGAGCAGTTTGGGCCAGTTGCTATCTTCAAGGTCAAAGACAGGGCGAGGGTTCGTAGAATCCAACTATTACTGTTTCTACCGTGTCTGTTGTTTCTGCCACAATAGTATCTCTGTAACGTACTGCTGAACCAGACCAAACGCCAGTAAGGTATAGGCATGTTAACGACCACAACCTTGTGACTTGCACTATCACTATCGTCAAGCACATATCGTGGTGGTGGTGGGGGGGGGGGGGGGGGTATTTGCTGGGCAAGGCAACAAACCTTGCTAGTTTTGAATCCTTTGGTCTCTCTCTGTCTCTCTCTGTCTCTGTTTGTCTTTCTCTCTGTCTCTTATTATTGTGACGCGTGTGTGTGTCATTGTGTGCGTGCATTCGTGCGTTTGTGTGTGTGTGTTTGCGTGTGTGTGTGTGTGTGGGGGGGGGGGGTACTTTGCTGGGTAAGGCAACAAACCTTGCTAGTTTTGAATCCTTTGGTCTCTCTCGGTCTGTCTGTCTGTCTGTCTGTCTGTCTGTCTGTCTGTCTGTCTGTCTGTCTGTCTGTCTGTCTCTCTCTCTCTCTCTCTCTCTCTCTCTCTCTCTCTCTCTCTCTCTCTCTCTCTCTCTCTCCCCCCCCCCCTCTCAATCCTCCAGCCCTTCCTACGGCAATGCCGACTTCGTCGTTCCATGCGCTTGGAATCGAGCCGGCTATATCTACACTCGGGTTTAGGAGCGAGGTCAGGGATCGTACTTGA
>JABMCL010002484.1:1787500-1795000 GCA_018857735.1 Alviniconcha marisindica
GATTATATACCTATCGCTTCACATGCTGTCACCACCAGAATGACTCCTGCATTAAGATGGGAATTAGCGATGAGAGCCAGTTTTTGATGTTTCGAAGGACAAAGTCACGAGACATTGTCCACAAACCGCAACCTTTTCTGAAGAGAAAGGAGAGCCGAAGCGGAATCGAGCCGATGCCCTTCTGCTTACCAGCCTAACGCCTTACCGTTAGGCCAAACCGTCTCACCCCCGTTGCCCCTAGAATCAGTCCTATCTATTGTGTAGTAGCTAAGATAAGGATAATCTTGTGGAGCCGGCCCCAGTGTCTGAGCTAGTGACTAAGGAAGGAGGTCCTACTCATGGAACCAGCCCAGTGTCTTAGTTAGTGGCTAAGTAAGATGGTCCTACTCATGGAACCAGCTCCAGTGTCCGAGCTAGTGGCTAAGGAAGATGGTCCTACCCAACACTCATGGAACCAGCCCCAGTGTCTGAGTTAGTGGCTAAGGAAGCAGGTCCTACTCATGGAACCAGCCCAGTGTCTTACTTAGTGGCTAAGTAAGATGGTCCTACTCATGGAACCAGCTCCAGTGTCTGAGCTAGTGGCTGAGGAAGATGGTCCTACCCAACACTAATGGAAGCAGCCCGAGCGTCTGAGTTAGTGGCTAAGGAAGATGGTCCTACCCAACACTCATGGAACCAGCCCCAGTGTTTGAGTTAGTGGCTAAGGAAGATGGTCCCACTCGTGGATCCAGCCCCAGTGTCTGAGCTAGTGGCTAAGTAAGATCGTCCTACCCAAAACACATGGAAGCAGCCCGAGCGTCTGAGTTAGTGGCTGAGGATGGTCCTACCCATGGAAGCAGCCCCAGCGTATGGCTTAGTGGCTAAGTAAGACGAAAAGGTCCCACCCAACAACACCCTTGGAACTAGCCTTTTGCCGCTGGGAGGGGGTGGGGGAGAGCGGAAAGGGACGCTTCGCTTCAAAGTCATCGATCGACTTCCTGAGCAATTCGCAAGGTATCGAGCTGTGGGTATAGTAATCTTGGGACGTTCTTAACCGTTGCCGGGTAGCGGGTGGCCCGAGCCTTCTTATCTTTCCTGCAGGTCGATAGTTTGTAATCAGCTGGGTTTTCCAGGTGTGTTTTTTCTCTTTTTTTTTCCAACCACGATAAAGGAACACAGTATGAAGTCATAAGTTTTTTGTTTGCATTTTTTTTTTTTAATGCAGAATTTGTGATAATCATCTCACTTCTTGACTTTCAGCTGGGTTTTCCTGGTTTTTCTTTTCTTTTCTTTTCTTCTTCGGCCAAGGTAAAGGAACACTGTATGAAATTATAAACATTTTTTAATGCAGATTTTGTGATAATCATCTCACCTCGACCTTCGGCTGCGTTTTCCAGTTTTGGGTTTTTTTGTGTTTTTTTCCAGTCAAGGTAAAGATTTTTTTTTTTTTTTTTTAAATGCATATTTTGTGATAATCATTTCACCTCATGTCTTATGCTTGCCGCATATTGATCGTCAAAATAGATATTCACCACTGTGTTCAGTTTTGCAACACGCAAACGACGTGACTGCTGTTTCTCAGGAACGTTTCTGCGGTGGGAACCGTCATGGATGTGATGGTCCCAGTTTTCCCACAGCTCTGTTTTATCTGTCTTAATCAGCTTCTGGAACAAAGTTGTGTTGAGTTACAGTAGCCAGTGTAAGTCCATGGGGAAAAAGCCAGGCTTTGTTCAGTCCCCGGTAGGTGTTAACGCTGTAACGATCATCCTGGTATGACCTGCTTTGTTGACCAGGCGTTGGATATGGGGCACTTCATAGACGATGAGCCTTTGAATGTCTGCATCGGTGTGTGTGTGTGTGCGTGACGTGTGCGTGCGTGCGTGTGTGTGTGTGGATGTGTGTGTGTGTGTGTGTGTGTGTGCTCTCCTCTCTTCTCTCTCTCTCTCTCTCTCTCTCTCTCTCTCTCTCTCTCTCTCTCTCTCTCTCTCAGCGACTGAAAATGCACGACTATATTAACTGAACTCTGATGGCGCAGATCTGCAAATGGTTTTGCGTTACGTGCATTTTTCTTTTGTGTGAGTCCAATAACCCCCCCCCACACCACCCTGAACACATTGATCTAGTTCAGTAACATCTCTCTCTCTCTCTCTCTCTCTCTCTCTCTCTCTCTCTCTCTCTCTCTCTCTCTCTCTCAGCGGCAGAAAATGCACGACTGAACTTTGATGGCACAGATCTGCAAATGGTTTTGCGTTACGTGCATTTTTCCTTTGTGTGAAATTCTCTCTCTCTCTCTCTCTCTCTCTCTCTACTCCCGCAGACTCGTGAACGACCGTCGTAGCAAACAATCCTTCAAGGTAATAGCAAGTACAACCAGATATGAGCGCGTGCTGAGCGTGCAAATGGCATATTTGATTGTCACCCTCTTCTCCAGCTCCACAGCCCCCTCGGACTTTCTGGAGTGCGGGGTGAGTGAGAGACAGCATTTACACGATGAGCTCAGGTGGAAGAAGAGGGTGACAATTCGCAACTGATGTAGATATCTGAGGGGCGCCTCCCACGTAGTGCTCGGTAACTGATAACCTTTTCAGCGGGAGGGGAATAGATTATGTGGCGAAACGAAGCCGTTTCTGTGGCGGGTAGAAGAGCGGAGAGTGTGCGTGTCGGTGGCATGCGAGAGTGGCATGCGTCGTGATGATACCCTCGAAAACGTGCGGATGGAAGAGCTTTGTGAAGTGTTGATGGACTCGGAATTGGTTGTGGTATTTGTAACCTCTTGATTTGGTGAAAGAAAAGCTGCTGTTCCTCGCCCCTCTCTCTCTCTCCCTCTCCATCTCCATTTCTCTCGAGGACTAGTTTTGGGACAGCTCTAAATGACCCTAGAGTACAGTCCTTGGAAAATATCATTCTCTCCCCCTCCCCTCTCTCACTCTCGCTGTCGATCTTTCTGTCGTGTGTTTGTGTGCGTGCGCACATGACAGTGTGTGTGTGTGGGGGGGGGGGGGGGGGGGGGGGTGGGGGGGGGTAGGAGTGGGGGGGGGGGAGAGGGGGGGGGGGGGGGGTGCGTGCGTGCGTGCGTGCATGCTTCTCTCGTCGCCTTTCTATAAGGAAATGTACTATTTCATTTACTCTTATAAGCGTGCTTGCCTAAGTACGGGTTGTGTGTTCATGAATAAACTGCGTTAATTCGATGCTTCTGAAACTTGTGCATATTGGTAGGCAGTTGCATTAGACTGTTTCCTATTCATGCTTGCATGTCGACAGTATAACAATGACCCCTCCCACCTCACCCCCCCCCCCCCCCCCCCCCCCTCACCCCCCGCCCACCCACCCCTCACCCCCCGCCCACCCCCCGCCACCCCCCAACACATACACACAAGCAATGTATACAATGTACAATAGTAGTAACGTCATTAGTAACCTAGTGTAGATTTCTACCAGCTTTGTTTTATTTTTATTTTTGTAATAATAAAACCGCTCGGTTATTATCTTATCTTGTGACATCGGCAGAGGGAACTGGGGTGAAGGGAATTTGGTGGTGGTGGGGGGGGGGGGGGGGGAGAGGGGGGGGGGGGGGGCTGGGAAGAAGAGCAAAGTATTCTCAGCCATGGATCGGTTGGCGTGAAGCTGCTGCCGCTGAGTGTGTTTGCATGTTGATCAGGGTTATTTACAGCGGCGAGTAGCTGGGGGTTCAGGGTTGACACTAAACAAACTTCATCGATTTGTTCAGTAGTAAGTGCAGTGCTGCTGGGGGCGTGGGGGGGGGGGGGGGAGGAGGGGGGCTCCTTCTCCTGCGTACAGTCTGATTAGCTTCGTCTTCCTCCTCCTCCTCTCCTTCCCCAGAAGTCTGTCCACGAGGAGGAGGAGTAAGTAACCTGGTGTTTTACGCCCAAAGTAAGTAAGTAAACATGGTGCTTAATGTCCACAGAAACCACAAGGCTTGTTAGGGACGGGGAGAAGGTGGGGGGGGGAGGGGGTAGGGAGTGTGGAGGTGGAGGAAAAGGGAGATTATATATCTATCGCTACACTGTCACCACCAGAATGACTCCTGCATTAAGATGGGCATCGATGTGAGCCATTTCAGTGTTTAATTGTGAGGAACAAAGTCACAAGGCAGTGTCCACAGACCACAACTTTTGAAGAGAAGAGAGAGCCGAAGCTGATTCGAACCATTTTTATTTTATTTTATTTTTTAAAGCCCAGTAAGCCATTACGCTTACATACAGGACGAAGAGGAGGAGGAAGAGGTAGAGCTGAAAGCGCTCCTTCTGCTAACGCTAACCCTAAGGAGTCTGCAGACTAATCTTAAGGTTGTGGTTAAGGTTAAAGAGAGGTAGGTTTGATTGATGTCTGTGTATGAGTAGGAGGATAGTGAAAATATATAAATAAATAAAAATATGGCCACACTGTTTTTGTGAGAACAGTTGTTATTTTTTATCCCCAAATCGCCAGAAACGCTGATGATGCTTAAGATAACCCCCCCCCCCCCACCCCCTCTCTCTTTCTCTTTGTCTGCCTCCCCCATCTCTCCTCCCCCCCTCTCTCTCCCCGTTGAAAACTATATATTCTGCTGGTGTTACGGAGGACATTTGCACTAAGTACGCCGGTAATTACGATAACTTTCTTTCGCGCATGCGTGAGTTTGACCTTTGACCTTTTCGTGAACATAAGGTTACCCGGTGAAGAGGGGCCTAGGGAGTGGCTGCATGTCTTCACGATCTGTCTGCGCAAACGTCGTGCATATGCATTCGTGCACCTATATATATATATATATATATATATATATATATATATATATATATATATGTGTGTGTGTGTGGTATATAGGTCCATCAGGGTTCCAGGCGAGATCAAAAGATCAAGAGATCTTAGAGGAGGGAGGTGGAGCTGGACCCTCAACTTAGCCCAGAAGAGATCATGAGTAGGGAGGTGGAGCTGGGCTAAGAAAGCTGGACTTCCTTTGCTTGAGTTGTCCAAGTTGTTCGTCAACAGCAGTGCAACGGACATTGTCTTTGTGACTCTGGCCAAGCACAGCAGTGGAAACAGCAATTGCGCAGTGCACAAGTCGCTGGGCAATGGCGAGGGGACACCGCCCTAACACTTCCATTGTTCTGGCGGCGGTCCACAGTCTCTCCTGCCTTTTTCGGGCGGTTCCCGCGGTCGAGCCTTCACTCTGTCGTCCCCTTCCCACTCTGTCCCCGTCCCTAATAGGACATCTCGCCTCCGTGGACGTAAAGCACCAAGAAAGAAAAAGGTCCATGCATGCATTCGTGTAGGTCTCTTTTTATTTTGAGCCGGATGATGATAGCGAGAAATTGCCGTCTCGAAATGTTGCCCCCGGCCAAAAGCGTTTTTATTCCACGCGCTGTTTTGCTGCACGCACTGACGAGCACGGCGGAGTGGGTTCAAGTCGTCACAGTTTTTGGTCCTTTCCGGTTTTCTTGTTCGAAGATACTGCCTGAACTTTAATTCTATTTTGGTCTTTTTGTGTGTGTGTGTGTGGGGGGGGGGGGGGGGGGGGGGGGGGGGGGGGGGTTGGGGGATTTTGTCCTCTGTGTGAGCTGTTCCACCTCAATGAGCCTGGGGGTTGTTTATTTTTATGTTGATTTTATTTTTATTTTGTGTGTGTGTGTGTGTGTGTGTGTGTGTTGTTGTTGTCTTTGGTTTAAGCAAAGTGTATTTATAGATCGTATTCAGAAACTCAACAAACAACAGGTATAGGAAACACAAAATCAGTATGCTTATGTACGTGTTACCTATTAGTGAAAATAAAACCACATACTTTTACCATGGCAAGATGGAATTTCATGCTGTTATTGTTGTATTCTTTTTCTGTCTTTCTTTCTTCTTCTTCTTTTTTTTTTTTGGGGGGGGGGGGGGGGAGGAGGCGACAACGAAAATACGTATAAATACCTGTTGGAAACTTTGTTTTTAAACTAATGATGCGGCCGAAGTGACCGTAGTGTAACAGCTCCTTTTTCAGCTAATCGTCGCAGCCGCACTGATTTTGCTGTTGCTGCATACGTATGTGAGCTGAGACCATAATAATTACCACGTCTTTAATGCTTGTAAACACATAAAACGCGTTACAGTGAAAACATCAAGAGAACTGTACATAAAATCAACATTCATCCATCACCATCATCAGTTGATGTCATTACACTCTTTCAACACTAGGATCAAAGAAAGGGGTGCCTTCAGAAGAGGAGCAACTTAAGAGATATTAATTTCACGCTGTCGGAACGTCCCGTGTCGGTCGGTGTTTGCACAGGAATCTAGCCTGTTCAGAAGGTCTTAAGCCGTAAGTGTTTGACAAGAAAAGAATGTTCCTCGACAGTACCTTTGATTATTGTGCATGACACTTTGATGGCAGTCCTGAAACGCGAGAGAAAGAAAGCTTAAAGGGGAAGGACATTCTCTTGCTGACTAGTGTGGACCTGCTTTTGTATTCGGTGAGAAAAACCAACAGAATCTTGACGGGGAAAAGGATGACTGCTATCGTTTAGCGGTGTAACTCATCGCCATCACTCGTCATTGTCATGCCAACATTCTCCCAAACACTGGACACAACACACCACGACCGAAGGCGGATAAGTAGCCTACACTTTCGTTTTTCACTGTTTAACTGTTGTCTGACTGTTGTTCCGAAAATTCTCACGTTGTGTATTGTCATGTAATTGGTGGTTTATATTGCTGTTTGCACCGCCATCTTGACCGGAAGTTTTAATATTGGCATATTAAATTAGCGTTCTTTTTAACCTTTCATCTGTTTGGAATAGATAAAGAGAAGAGATTTGACAGTATGAATTAATTACTATAGCGGATGGGTGTTGTTGTTATCTGTTTTTCTTTCTTCTTTTTTGGGGGTGGGGGGGGCAGATTTTGAACACACACACACACACACACACACACACACACACACACACACACACACACACACACACACACACCACAAAAAAGGAGGAAGGGGGTGATGAAAGGAAAATAATCGTATTTTTAACTGCAATTCTAACCTGCCCACACCCTGTACCCTCCTCGTGTCGCTGGTCGAACAGTTTGATCGGTCGCTCGACATCGATCGTGTGAGTGCATGTGCGTGTGTATATGTCTGTGTCTGTGTCTGTGTCTCCGCTAAGTGCACGGTTGATCGGCGAACCAGCATGGCGTCTTTGGCGTGCGTGCCGCTACCATACAGAATCAGAATCACCTCGGAACGCGTGGGACGTTGCGTTGTGTGCCGTTGACACCCACCCTGGACAGCTATAGCTATCTATAGTCCAGTGCACTGGTCAGTCTGTCTGCACGACGACGACGACGACTGACCTTGACCAGGCGCCAGTAGCCGCTGTCCGCTAATCCGTTGTTTTGGGGGGTAGCGCGGAGACGGCAGGTCGCGCTGGAACGCCGCTCGGCGGATGGATACCTGAGGTAGCGGCGTGTCTCCACTGATAATGGACGAATGGTTTACAGTCCACTCGGGGACGAGCTTTTCTAGCTCCCTACCCCTCTGCTTTGGGGTCACGT
>JABMCL010002484.1:1800000-1807500 GCA_018857735.1 Alviniconcha marisindica
TGTCTGTCTCTCTTCAATTTCATTCTCTCTTCCATATCACTTTCTCCTCTCTCCCTCCTTCCACGCTCACTCCCTCTCCCTTCCTGTTCTCTGTCTGTCTGTCTGTCTGTCTGTCTGTCTGTCTGTCTGTCTGTCTGTCTGTCTCTCTCTCTCCTCTCTCTCTCTCTCTCTCTCTCTCTCTCTCTCTCTCTCTCTCAGCACCCCCACCCCCAGCTACCTTCGCCCTTGTCTGTTCGGTCATCCGAAGGAATGGCAACAAGCCAGCCACGCCCTCAGTTCAATCCTGCGCTTCCATTTTCTTTGTACTTCCGTCACCCAGTCCTGCGCACAGCTTCCATCTGCTCACCCACCGGCCCTGTCCTCTACCTTCCCCCCCCCCCCCCCCCCCCCCCCACCCCACCCCTCCCCATTGCATTGGCCCGTCTCTAGGCACGCACGATCCTCGCTGGACATTCCAGGGTCAATTTGATTTGGAGGGAGACCAGGCTGAGCAGCAACAGGCTTATGCAACGATCGAATGACTGTTTTAATCATGTGCAGAGTGGCACATGTATGTACAGTAGCCCGACCCCTGCCGTTAAGCATGCTGTCCTCATAAGTGTTTTGTGCTTTCATTCATTCATTCATTCATTTTTTGAGCAGCAGCAGGCTTTTGCAACGATCGAACGGCTGTTTTAATCGTGTGCTCGGTGGCACATGCATGTACAGTATAGTAGCCCGACCCCTGCCGTTAAGCATGCCCTCTTCACACAAAGCGTTGTGTTCTTTCATTCATTTCCAACTTCTTCTTTTTTTAACGTAGCCTCAGCTCAGATACAAACCGACCATTAGGCTAACTGCTGTACGCGAGAGGAGGGGCAAAACTATTAGTTTCTGCCAGCAACCGGGTCATTCATCTTCATTTCCCCTCCCTCCTCTTCCGGCTTGCAGTGACCTGTGACATGAACGGTGAATCAGACTCTGCTGACTTGCGTTTTGATGAATTGGGTTTCGCCATCGCCAGTATCAACTTTTTGTGGTTGACTGGATGTTGGGAAATTACTCACTCTCAGGGAATGAAATTGGGAACAGATGGGTTTTTTTCTGTTGTTGTTTTTTGTTTCTTTTTTCACGTGCCTATACGTTCGGCCCCGGGGGCAGCCCTGTGGTGATCTGCTGGTAACCAGGATTTGGCCTTTCAATCCGTGATCCAAATCTTGCGGAGTGAAGGTTTTCTTGGCCACATCGCCCCCTCCTCTTCTCCCCATCCCGACGCGTCTATGTTGAAAGTTTGCGAGGGGACACAGTTTGATATCCTCAGTTTGCCTGCCTCTGTGCGACTCTGTGTGGTGTTGCTGAAAACTGTGGAACGGAAAATATTCACTTGTGTCGATCCAGTGCAGAGTACAGTCTGTGAAACTCTTCAAGGTAGGGGTGACTTTTAGAGCCACTTTTAGGGCTGTCTTGTCAGTTGTTTTTCAAAGCATCGTTCTGTGTACGTGAGGTCTTTATCGTATCACGATCGGCTGACAGCCAGCTCGGTGATTGAGTGCTGCTGTAAATGTGCTTGGCCAGTGCTTCTACACTGAGTTGCTGGAGATCTAGTGTGAGTGTTTCAGATCCCAGCAAGGAATGTGTCTCGGCGAGGAGCATGGAGTGTCTGCAGAAAGGCTCGCTCGCTTGCTATCTGAAGGAAGTAGATATGCAGTCAAACACAAAGTGCATTACTGAGGCCATCAGCTGAAAGACGCGGTGCTTACATCGCACGGATAAGATCCCAGACTTATGCACAGACTACTAACACAAGGACGTCTCAGTCCACTTAAGTGCGCGCGGGTTCAGGACTCGGTCAGCTACTACTCAGTGAAGAGCCTCGACTTGACTTGATTCTTGTTTGGTTTAAACAATGTTTATTCACACATCGTATATAGGTTTGCTAGGAACAGAAAAAGTGGTGGGAGGTTGGGGGGGGGGGTGAGGAGAGAACAAAGGAAGGATGGACAGAATTACAAAGTAAAGATGATCAGGGGAGAAGAAAAATATTCATACATCGTAATCATAAACCCAACCAACAACAGGTATAGGAGATACATCATGATGATGATGATGTAGAGCTTAATGTCCTCGGGTGTCGGTTGACATATTAGGGACAAACTGTGACCAGTGCCTAAGCATGGTTCAGTCTTGCTTTACGTCCACAGAAACCATAAGGCTGATTAGGACGGGGAGCCCAGGACGGCCACCTCGACTTCTACACAGCTCCTGAACTCTGATATGAGATACACAAAAGCTATAGGTACGTGTTACCTTTTAAATGAAAATACAGTCACATATACACATTTATATGATAGCAAGATGGAGTTTCAGACTGTTCAGGGTCAAAACACGTCCTTGGATTTAGTTTAACGTTGGATTCACTTGCGCGGTACGACGACGACGACGACGACGACGACGACGACGACGACGACGACTAATACCCCCAGACGGAAGAGCTTTTCGGCTCGATGACTAGACTGGATACGACCCAAGCATTGTCCTGAACGGCAGTTGTTCCAAACACCGTTTGACCTCCATTTGGCGGCACACGTTCTCGCTGAAGATCGGTTGGGGGACATTTCTGGTCGTGGTGGCGCAGCAATTGTGTTTGTGGTTTTTGCGCTGTTTGTTGTGGTGGAGAACTGGGAGTTTCGGAGCGGGCAGCATTGTGCCAGGTTGGACAGGAATGGAGCAAGGGGGGCTTTGCTCGCCGGCGGCCCGTCTTCCACTGGCCAAGAGCATTCGCGTGTTGAGTCGGAAGTTTTGGCACGGATGTCTAGCTTGGACCGTGTTCAGATGGTCTGTTGTTTGCTTGTTTGTTGGTTTTGTTGGTTTGTTTGTTTGTTTGCGTTTGTCTGCACGTGGCACTGATTTTTTTGGATTCGTAGCCTGTGCAGTTGTGACTTTGAAGGTTTGGAGACTAGTTGGTTGTGAAACGAGAACAAGAACAAACGAGAGGAGAGAGAGAGAGAGAGAGAGAGAGAGAGAGAGAGAGAGAAATGGGGGGGGGGGGGGGGGCGGCTACCGTTTATCCAAGCAGTCAAAATAGCGGACGATCGCTGGGTTCTTGATATTCAACACCCAGTCAACTGCAAAGGTCATATCAAGGTGAAGCACAGATCATCAAATTGCACTAATTGAAAGAGAGAGAAAAAGAAAAAAAGATTTTTGCTGTTCACGTCACTTATTATTTAAAGAGGATTAAAAAAAAATGAAGTTGAATGAACCTGGATGGCAGAATTTAGGAGGGCGGAATTCGTGGCAGTAAGTGAAGCGTCCAGGGCTATAAGACTGACGTACTCGAGGCTTTCATTGACAAAATCTTTGAGAGTTCTGAGGTTTCTGCAGAGGAGGCCTTATTTCTATTTCCACGGTACCCTGCAGCGGCCCGTGAAACCCAGACTAAGTCCCGTCTTGCACGCACTAGCTGCCGGTGTGTTTCAGTTTCATAGGAAGTGGTTTTTACCTGATGATTTTCGTTTGCACACTCTCAGGAGCAAGTGGAATTTCCCCTGATGTTGTCGTGTGAAGCGAGTTGTGAAACAGTGTATAAGAGACGAGGGGGAATGGAAGGAGGATCCTAATGATGTCCGCTCCTCGAGCGTCCATGAGGAAATGTGCACCAAAGCGTGCAACGAGGAAGATGGAATCCAGCCAGGAGAGAGAGAGAGAGAGGGGGGGGGGGGGGAGAGAGAGAGAGAGATTTAGACGATCGCAAGTTTGCAACTTTTTCCCAAAATGTATTACTACGCGTCGCCTACCCTTAGGTCAGAAACGACGTTACCGTTACAAAAGCCACAGCACGTGTGTCGAAAACAATCACATCGTGTAATAGATGAAAGATTTTTCTGTCAGTCCCGTACCCTCATGTTATTACATTTTGTTTAGTTTGACAACACCATGACGTGATGCAAACTTCTGCGACATCGTCAAAAAGGTCGAGCATCGGGTCGAAAAGTTGCATACTTATGCAACTTTTTGAAGCCAATTGTGTCAGAAACGTGCTTATTGTTAAAAATCTAGAGCACGAAAAATTTAAAGAGTGGTACCACGTGAAAGAAGAAAGATTGTTCAAAAGAGAGAGAGAAGACGAGAGAGGGAGGGAGGGAGAGAGAGAGAGAGAGAGGGAAGACGGAGAGAGACAGACAGAGAGAGACAGACAGACAGAGATTGATTGATTGATTAAACTTTATTTCTCAACGGTGAAGATATTAGCATAAAGGCCGACTGACATATCTGCCGTTGCTACAGTACTACTAATAATCAAAACATTCATAGTGAAATATTATAAGAGAGAGAGAACTCGAATACGAAAACTTTAATACTCAAGGATAATAGCGTTAGGTCCATTTGGACCTATCTAACAGGCAGTCCTTGTTATACTACAAACACAAATAAACACGACAATACCACAAACAAATATTATAAGCACGATTAAGCAGTTGATTAATGCAGTTTCACAGTTTCTACAAATGTGCAGAAACATCAGAATTAAATTTCTTTCATGGGCATACATGTATACAACACTCACATTTTTAGGCAAACGTGTGATACAAACAAATCCGTCCAAATTTGACGAAAGGAGAGAGAGAGAGAGAGAGAGAGAGAGAGAGAGAGAGAGAGAGAGAGAGAGAGGAGAGAGAGAGAGAGACACACACACACACACACACACACACACACACCACAACACACACACACACACACACACACACACACACACAAGCAGACAGAGAGAGAGAGACGGTATGGACACGGTCCCGGCTGGTGCCCGGCCCCATGGAGAAAACCTCTTTTCTTTTCAGCTTTGGTTGACGAATCTGCGCCCCCCGTTAAATTTACGGTGTAAACTTGCGTGGCGCCTATTACCGGAGTATTTTTCTTCTTCTTTCTCTCTTTCTCTCTCTCTTTCTCTTTTTCTTCTTCTTCTCTTGAGGAATGCAAGGGGTGTTGCCTTTGCGAAAAGCCGAAACTGTCTGCAGTTGTGTGAAATCAGACACGGTTTGCCGGGCAATAAAAACGAATTCATCTACATCTCCGAAATCATTGGTTCAGGCGAAAGGTTCTTGTGTATTGGCTGAATGGAATCGTTGACCTAGATAAGTCCTGACTGGGGTTTTTGGCACCCGTCGGCATATGCAATTTCCATGGACGGGGTCCTAAACTTTCTAAAGGAAAGACTTTCGAGCGTTTCAAAACTTTCTGTGCCTTCCTGTTTTTTGTTTTGTTTTGTTTTGTCTTTTGTTGTTGTTTTTCTTCTGTTTTTGTTTTCTCTCTTTCTGTGCTCTCTGTGAGTCGTTTTTGGTAGAAGACACGGAAAGCAGTGTGGTCAAGATGACCTGCACCGAAAGGCTATGCCATGTATTCCTTCACGGACGCGACCGGCTGTTTACGTTCTCTTTATTCGTTTTGTTATGATAGAATTGTATATGTCAACCAATCGAGGGGGTGGGAGAGAGAGAGAGGGGGGGGGGGGGGAGAGAGAGAGAGAGAGAGAGAGAGAGAGAGAGAGAGAGAGAGAGAGAGAGAGAGAGAACTCGGACTCAAAAACTTTAATACTCAAGGATAGTAGCATTATGTCCATTTAGACCTAATAGCCAGTCCTTGCTATACTACCAACACTAGTAAGCACGACTTTACTACAACGGCATATAAACACGAATAAACAATAGGTGAATGCGGCTGTGTAGATTTCCTACAAATATGCAGAAGCATCGGAATTAAATTTCGTACTCATTTTAGGCAGACACATGATTCTAACAGGTCAGTTGAAGTTTGATGGAATCTTATTCGTACAAATATATTTGTGCAGATTACTTTTAAAGCAAGGAAGAGAAATGCAGAATTTTATATTTGGAGGCAGGGAGTTCCAGAGGCGCGCTCCAGCAAACGATATGCTAGTTTTACACACACACACACACACACACAACACACACACACACACACACACACACACACACACACACACACTCACAGAGCGAGAGCGAGAGAGAGATGAGAGAGAGAGAGAGAGAGAGAGAGAGAGAGAGAGAGAGAGAAGAGAGAGAGAGAGAATACTTGTGTGTATTTTAACATCACTTAGAAACACTTGGCTGCTTACACAATGCTCGTTCCCGTGACAGCGATGGTTGACTAGCACCACCCTGAAGTATTCATTACTCTTCAAGCAACTGATTTACGCGTTCCACACAACAAGTGCCTTGTGTTACCCCCGTAAAAAAAAAACAAAAAAAAACGTGGTCTTGTCGACACCAAACAGGAGACAACACATTAAGCCTTGCCATTGTGTGGAGTCCACATGTCACTTAATTTTGCAAAGAGACAAGAAAAAGAAGAGAAAAAAGGCCTTTAGGGTGGCACTGATCTACTGATGGGTGAAAAGGAAAGGTTACAGTTTCTGTGTATTGATGCAAGAGCCACTGACCTTTGGCCGGGATGCGCTTGCTCTTAGTCATGCGCAGGTGTTGTAGTGTGTGTGTGTGTGTGTGTGTGTGTGTGTGTGTGTGTGTGTGTGTGTGTGTGTGTGAACGGACCGCCACAGAAGACTAATTATTTGACTTTCTCCCAGCTCCTCCTCCTCTCTCTCTCTCTCTCTCTCTCTCTCTCTCTCTCTCTCTCTCTCTCTCTCTCTCTCTCTCTGCCTGTGTGGTGTGTGTGGTGTGTGTGTGTGTGTGTGTGTGTGTGTGTGTGTGTGTGTGTGTGTGTGTGTGTGTATCTCTCTCTCTCTTTCTGTCTATCTGTCTGTCTGTCTCTTTCTCACTGTGTCTACCTATCTCTCTCTCTCTCTCTCTCTCTCTCTCTTCTCTCTCTCTCTCTCTCTCTCTCTCTCTCTCTCTGTGTCTGTCGCTCTCGCTGTGTCTCTCTTTCTCTCTGTCTGTCTGTGTGTCTCTTTCTCTCTCTCTGTCTGTCTCTCACTGTCTGTGTCTGCCTGTAGGTCTCCCCCCCCCCCCCCAACACCCCCCTCTTTCTTTGTGTCTGTCTCTCTCTCACTGTCTCTCTCTTTCTGTCTGTCTGTATCTTTCTTTCTCACTGTTTGTGTCTGCCAGTAGTTCTCTGTGTGTGTGTGTGTGTGTGTGTGTGTGTGTGTGTGTGTGTGTGTGTGTGTGTGTGTGTGTCTCTCTCTCCTCTCTCTCTCTCTCTCTCTCTCTCTCTTCGTAGAAATGCTTTAAGCATTACTTTTTGTGTCTTGAGGGTTACAATCAGCAAGGCTTGTTTTATTTTTGATGCCATCAAGTTTAATCCTCGTTGACAACATGCTGTAACTGACCGTCTAACTGTTATTCATTTATGATATTTGCCAGACTTCTTCATCGCAGTTTTATGCGTGTTTTGCATCGGCTCACCTCAGAAACCATAAACCCCAAAGCCGGCGGGCATTACAGCCAACATAAAATTACCGTGTTGTCGGAAGCTGTGATTTTGTCGAAGTAACTGTTTTGATCATGCAACTGCAGATTTTGATTGCCTTTTGACGTTTTCATGGCACCA
>JABMCL010002484.1:1820000-1840000 GCA_018857735.1 Alviniconcha marisindica
GAAGGAAAAAAAGAAGGGTGATTCATAAAACCTGTTCCCGGCCTGCGGTGATGTGCATGAATATGCATAAGGGATTCCACGGTTTTCTTTGGATTGAATGTGTCCGTGTTTACTCCCTGGATACTTTCACCTTGAGAACCAGACCGGTCCCACCTCTTTTTTGACTTAGATTTTTGATGCATTTCCTCCACCATAAAAGAAATACGATTTCTTGCCTTGCTCCGGCAAAGAACCCCTTCCCTCCCGATACACAAATATAAATACACACTGCACCCACAGTGTATTGTATAGAGTGGACCATATACCGCTCACGTATACATAAAAAAGATTTTTATTATTAAAAAAGTGATTTGATTATTTTAATGCTGTGTGTGTGTGCGTGTGCGTGTGCGTGCGTGCATGTGTACGTGTGTGTGCATGCGTGTGTGCGTGCGTGCGCGCCAGTGTGTGTGTGGTGTGTGTGTGTGTGTGTGTGTGCGCGCGCGCGCGTGTGTGTGTATGTGTGTGTTGTGTGTGTGTGTGGAGGGGGGTGGGTCACTTGGCCCGTAATCTCTTGGTGGTGTGTCCGACTATGAACGCATAGGACTGCGGACCATGATGCTGTGTGGATTCAGATCCTGGCTGGTACAGTAGCCTTCTGCCATGCTTCCCTATTCTCAGCATGGTGGACTCAATGCCCAGTGCTTAGGGTACGTGTAACATAAAAAAGTCGTGAGCAGGTTTCGCCTTCCAGTGAGGCGTTAGGCTGTTAGCCGGACGATGTCGGTTCGATTCCCCGCTCCGGCTCTTCTTCAGTCTTCAGTAGTTGTGGTTTAAGGACAGGTCTTCTGACTTTGCCCCTCACAATGAATGAAATATTAGCATGGCTCTCATCGCTGCCTCTGGTGGTGAGAGTGTAACGTTAGGTACAGTATCAGGGCGGTGGTGGGGTTGGGGGGGTGGAGGTGGGGGGGTTTCCCCCACCTCCTGGGATCTCGGTCCCCGCCAGTACCTCTCCGGAGACAACTTGGCGTTAACCAATTAGTCTCAGGAACAAAATTAATAGTAATGGTTCGCCAGGATGTAACTAAGGCGCCTGGGTGGTAAGCATCAAACAGCTCCTTTGCACCAACCACGCGGTATAGATATATATATATATCTATCTCTTGGTGAACAGTTAGTTCGGTCTTAGTCGTTGTTGTTTTATTTATCGAGTTTTATATGGTAAGAACTGGGAAATGGTTTTTCCCCCCGTTAGTTTTTGGTCCCCAGGAAGGGTGCCTTTTTAACTTTTATGCCCCCAATTGTTTTTCTCTTTGATTTTTATCAGTTTTTTATTTTAAAAAGTCCAAATTTCTGGTTTTAAAAAACCCTTTTTTCCAAATTTTGATGGAATTTGTAAAGCCCCCCGGTAAATTCTAGAGTTATTATTTTGTGGCCGGCCAAATACGCCTAGTGGCCAGGCCCAAAATTTAAAACCGGGGGTAAAATTTGGCCAGGCGTTTCCCCGGGGAAAAAGGCCCCGGGGGGGGGGGAAAGGAGGGGGGGGGGGGGGGGGTGGGGAGGGGGCAAAAGGGAGGAGAGATGCTATTCTGGCCAGTTACGCCGGTGGTAATTAAAGAAGCCGAACCCCCCAGGCCACCGCTGCTCCCTGTCCCGTTTTGACGAGAAGGGCATAATGTTGTCGTGGCTACCACTCGCGAAGACGACGCGTCATCGGTCCCAGCGCCCCCTGGCCACGGCAGAGTGACAGATTCCTGGGGACACCGTTAAGTGAGAGGGGGCGAGCTTCTTTTTGGCCCCGGGGGGGGGGGGGGGGGGGGCGTGGAGGGGGGGGGGGGGTCGCGGTGGGGACCGCTAGCGGGAGGGTGGGAGACATTCGGATGCATACCTCCGCTCGGGCGAACGACCCCATATAACACTGAGACGGTGTAAAACGAGAGACGTTTATCACGGCGACATGTTTTAGACCTGCAGTGGGGCCATCAAGATGAAAGCTACCGTGAAAGGAGAGAACACCTGGATGAAAGCAGCGTGAAGCGAGACTCTGTATATACACACATTATTATAGACAGCCTCCGAGGTTAAGGCGTTGTCTTCGGTGAAACCTCCCACCAACGTTAAGATATAGTGTATACAGCGAGAAAGGGTCATCAAGACTATCTGTATACACATTATTATAGACGACCACCAAGGTTAAGGCGTTGTCTTCGGTGAAACATCTCACAGCGAGAGACAGTCACCGTGGTTAAGCCGTTGTATTCGGTGAAGCATCTCACCCACGTTAAGATACAGTATACACAGCGAGAAAGGGTCATCAAGGTTAAGACGTATTCGGTGAAACCTCTCACCGACGTTAAGATACACTATACATCGAGAGACGTTCACCACGGTTATGACACTGTATTCGGTGAAACATCTCACTTTTGTTTCTTCTCACCTCAGTATGAACAGACATAAAATAAAACATTGATTGATTGACATCTCACCAATGTTAACCTACAGTATACAGTGAGAGACAGTCTCGTTTTGTCGTTTTCATTTCTTTTCTTTTCTTTCTTTCTTTGGAGTCAGTGGGGGGGGAGGGGGGGTGACGGGGTTGGATGGGGGGGGGGGGTGGGGATTGTCCTGCGTTTGCAGTGCTTTTGGTCACTTGGTGTGCAAAAGGATCCATTAGCTATCTTTGAAGTTTTTGTTGTATTGCCACCCACGGGTTTCACTACTAACATTGTTCACCATATGATTATTAGTACCGCTGTTTCCACTTCGATCTGCATTTGGTGCACTTTGGTGTCGAGGTATACTTACAAGTTAATTATTATGGTTATCTAAATCGGCTGGTGAACGAGAAAGATGCAGACCTTTGCATAGTAACCACGCAGTTGGTTAAGTGTCTTCAGGCTTTAAGAACTTGGGTGTGACTTTGTTTTTCTTTGGTTAAATGTTGCCGGTACCCGGTATAACGGCTCAGACGGTTGGATCTCACACTCTGTCTGGCTCCGTCTGTCTGTCTCTTGTCTCTCTCACTGGGCGTAAAACACCAAGTTACTTACTGTCTGTCTATCTGTCTGTCTGTCTGTCTGTCTGTCTGTCTGTCTGTCTCTGTCTCTGTGTGTCTCTCTCTCTCTCTTTTCCCCTTTCTCTTTTCTTTTTTGAGTGTTGGTGTGTGGCGGGGTGCTTAAAGGTTGCGTGCGTGGGGGCGTGCGTGTGTATGTGTGTGGGTGTGTGGGGGCGGTGTGGGGGTGTGTGGGGGGTGTGTATGTGTTTCTGTGTGTGTGTGTGTTTTGTGTGTTTTCTTGTGGTGTTTCCGGTCTGCTATTTATGATATACATGTTTTCAGTGTTTACACGGCTTTCCTTTTCTTTTCAGATCGGAACACTTGAAAGACGAGCTTGACAGGCGCTTAGCAACTGAGTTTCATTTTTTTTTTTCTCTCTTTTTCTCTCGGCCTTCTTTTTCACACATTGATTGATTGATGATCGCTATAAGCGCTATTCTCCCCTTTTTGAGAGATCAGGCTCCCCATTTTCACATGAGGACTAGATTTTATAGCGCGTTTTTTTTAAATATCCCTCGAAGTGGATTACAGGGGTGGTGCCACATGAAACTGCTGCGTCTCGGGCAAGTTCTGTGTAAAAAAACCATGCACCATGTCACTTCATGCAGCCACATAGAAAGGGGTAGCTTTTAAACTGCCACCTGCACTTTTGGCGGAATGGCCGGGATCTTTTACGTGCTACTGCGGTGACACGGGGGTGGAACGGATACCAAAATACATGAACCCAGTACTCCCATGAGTCACATTATTTTCATGCCAATCTCCGTCCGCTACACTGGTTTCAAAGCTGTTTGTGTGTGCGCTGAAGCTTGTCAACATTTGGTAAAATCGTTGTAAAGGCTGCAAGACTGTTCGACTTTCGCTTGGTGCATGTTTGTGTACAACCGTGCGCGCTGTGCCTCAAGAAGCATTATTTTTTCTCTGTGGGTTCATAGCGGTAGCTCTTCTCACATCTACGCCCCCCCACCCCCCCCCCCCCCCCCCCCCCCCCCCCCCCCCCCTTCCTCCCCCGCATCCCGCCCCTTACACCACACCAATTGACCTTTTTTCTTTCAGCCAAATATAGCTCCGCCTACATAGACAAGCGGAACAAACAATAATTACGTGTTCGAGCTCCCGCTTTGAACTGCATAGCCCCAACGATCTTGATAACTGTTTTGGAAAACAGCACAGGCGCCAGCTTTGTTGAGATTGCAATGGTACTTGGACAGCCCGCGGGCTTGTCTCAGGATATGTGCTTGTACGCAGACACTGGCTACAAAAACAAAAAACAAGCAAAAAATAAATAAATTCCAAACAAACAAACAAAACAACAACAACAAAAAAACAACGATACGATCGACAAGATATATGTATACAAAACCAGGAGCGTAATGAAATCCTATTAATTATATGAACAAATCCACCGCAACGCTTCATTCAACTCAACATCTTTTTGTGAAGAATCTTTTCTTTTTCTTCGGCGTTCCAGGATTGTCATCACACGTCTCTAGCCTGATCGTGGTGCTGGTCAATTTAGCTGTCTGCAGCATGTCCTCTTAGTTTGGAGCCCTAGAGCTTTTCTGAAAGCGTGGGTCCTTTGCGGCCAGTTAATGCTGTGTCCGTGTTGCCTTCAGTAGGGAGGGGGCACCTAGAGCTTTTCTGAAAGCGTGGGTCCTTTGTGCCAGTTAATGCTGTGTCCGTGTTGCCTTCAGTAGGGAGGGGGCACAACTGCAGAACATCTTCTGATGTTTTCTTGTTTTTTGTACTGTGGGCTTCGGGATCACGCTAGGTGTAAGCGCCTTATAAAATATCCATTTACATTACATTACGTAAACGCGAGAAATATTTCCCCTTTCGTGCCCTGCTTTGCGTGATCAGCAATCGCAGTATGCGACCTGTTGCATACGTTAAAGGGTTCAAGTGCAGAGCGGGCTCGGATCTCACTCAGATGACAATTGCAGATGTCGTATATCGTGACTGCATGCATGCATGCATGCATGTGAGTGCTGGTGGATCTGATGCACGGGGTCGCAGCACGTACGCCGCGATTTGATGGACTGGCGGGCATGAGATTCCACACTATGATCTGCTTAGTTAGAAGGTATGCAGACGGCTCGTGTCGCTCAGTGCGCAGGACATTTGTGAAAGTCGAGGTAGACGTCTTGAACTCCCCGTCCCTAATAGTCCGTAGGACTGTGTGGACGTAAAGCGACAATGAACGATCGAAAAGCTTGCCACAGAGCTCAGGAGCTGTCCGAGGTCGAGGTGGGGCCGTCCTGGGCTCCCCGTCCCTAATATTCCGTATGGCCTCTGTGGACGTAATAACAATCATAATGGAAATTTGTAAAGCGCCTACCCTGCGGCTCAAAGCGCTGAACAAGCATAGTATAGTAAAGTATAGTAAAGCAGCATTGAACGAACAGCTGGCAACAGAACTCCGGAGCTGTGTGAAGTCGAGGTGGCCGTCCTGGGCTCCCCGTCCGTAATAGTCCGTACAGTCGCTGTGGACGTAAAGCAACATTGAACTAAACGACCCGTATCGCTAGCCGTTGGACACAGCAACATCCCGCCTGAGTGCGGCGGGATCAGAGGGGAGGAAATCGAAAACTGGGAAGAATTATCCACTGTTGGTAGTTTTTGTACAGGTATGATGGATAACTGGCTGTGATCACTCGTTAGATCCCTTGTTTGTTTTTGTACAGATAATGGATTTATAGCTGGTTGTGATCCCTCGTGGATTCTGTTGTTCATGTTTGTACAGGTAATCGATAACTTTTCCCGCATTGTATTCTCTCTGCATGTCTGTCTGTCTCTGCCTGTCTCTGCCTGTCTCTGTCTCTCTCTGTATCTCTGTCTCTCTCTCTCTCTGCCTCTGTCTCTGTCTCTCTCTCTGTTTGTCTATCTCTGTCTCTGTCTGTCTCTGTCTGTGTGTGTGTGTGTGTGTGTGTGTGTGTGTGTGTGTGTGTGTCTCTCTCTCTCTCTCTCTCTCTCTCTCCTCTCTCTCTCTCTCTCGCTTCCTTCGCTAAGGCGACCCTGTGCGGTTGACGGGGCGTTGAAATTCAAGAACTCGCTCTTACAACCCACTCGCTCCCCCAAAAGAGCTTATAATTATAGTTTTTCAATCAACCAGTCAACAGAAGTGCTTGTAGATAGATGCTCTATCGGTCTAGTCGTTTTGTTCCCGCTGGTTGAGGCACTTTAACAGCCTGTGTTCTGTGTCTTGTAACAGACAAAGACCAGAATCCCACGAGATCGGGGGCATGGGAAGGGGGGGGGGGGGGGGGGTCTTATACCTAACTTTAAAGTGTCAACACCATCCAGATTCAGCAGTAACTTGGACATGGTGTCTGCTGGAAAGCTGTTGGCTTGTGTCCTGAATAGAAAGACGGACGCCTTAGTGTCCTGAATAGAAAGACGGACGCGCCCCCCCCCCCCCCCCCTTAACCCCCCTGCCCCCCACCCCTCCATCACCTCCACGTTTCCTCTCCTTTGTCAGTCTACTTTCCCTCAAATTACTTGTGTCGTTAAACGTTACAGTACCAGTACGCACGTCGAAAACGGCTGAATGCTCGGGTCTTTGTCTGTTCCCACGTTTCTAGGCAGTAAATCTCCGAGCATGTCCTGGAAGTATTTCAAATCGGCCTCGGCTCGTATCGACTAGCCTGTTGGCCCCATGGTTCTTTACAGCTTCCAGTTGCTGGCGCACCTGTCCCTTTAACAATGATTTCTCCTCTGCAGCCTGCGGAATTCTGGTGTCAGACTTTTCCTTTCTGTTTTTGTTTTGTTTTGTTTGTTTGTTTGTTCTTTTAACGCCTGTTTCGCACGTGTTCAGGCGTGACAGCGTTGAGAAATCAGGCAAATTGGTTTCTTGGGGTGACCGACATGCAGGTTTGGAATTTGGGTCAAGCGAAGTTATACGGGATATTTCCAGGCTGAATCAGTACCTATTCCAGTGTGTCACCCCCCCTCTCGTCATCCCCCCCCCCCCCTCCCCACCCCCCACCACTCCACCCGATCGTCCGCCTTGGAGCTCAGGAGCTCTGTGGTCTGTGAAAGACGAGGTGGACTTTGTGGGCTCCCCGACCCCAACAGTCCGTACGGTCTCTGTGGACGTAAAGCAACAGTGAAACGAAACGTCCTCGCACAGTGACCCGGTGCGGTTGACAGCAAGTTGAAATCCAGTTTCTAGTTAACTTGCTCTCTGTCTGTCTGTTTGTCTCTGTCTGTCTGTCTGTCTGTCTGTCTGTCTGTCTGTCTCTCTCTCTCTCTCTCTCTCTCTCTCTCTCTCTCTCTCTCTCTCTCTCTCTCTCTCTCTCTCTCTCTCTCTCTCCCTCCCCCCTCCCTTCTTCAGAATGTTTGGTTGTCTGACTCATTGGCTGGGTGGCTTGCTGGTTGTTTGTTTCCCGTTCTCTCTCTCTCTCTCTCTCTCTCTCTCTCTCTCTCTCTCTCTCTCTCTCTCTCTCTCTCTCTCTCTCTCTCTCTCTCTCCCCCCCTCTCTCTCTCTCTCTCTCTCTCTCTCTCTCTCTCTCAGCAATGGAAATATTGCAAGAGAATGCATTATATACGTGATTGTAAGAAAGAGAGAGAAAGAAACAAAAACAAGCAAAATAACCCATCAAACTCTCACTCTAGAAACAAAGAAAACGCAGGAAGAAGGGAAAAAGAGAAAGACGCTGTTTTGGTTGTTGTTGTTGTTGTTGTTTTTGTTACAACCAAATCAGTTCCTGGCTCAATCTGGATTCCGAAGCTGAATCACGCACCTGGACTGGACTGTTGGCACGTGTCTTGTTGTGGCGCCTGGTTATTTACCACTTAGCACCAGCTTCGCGTCACTGTGATTAAGCTCGGACAGCCGCAGGGGGTGGCGGTTGTGTGACGTCGCGTACCCAGGTACACAGCATAAGTTATTGCATCCGGCGGAAAACACTGGGAAGTATGCCGGTATGGAATAGAGTTACCCTCCCTCCACACACACACACACACACGCGCGCGCGCGCACGCACGCACGCACGAACACACGAACACACACACACACACACACACACACACACACACAACACACACACACACACACACACACACACACACACACACACACACACACACACACACACACACACACACCACAACACGAACACACACACACACACACACACACACACACACACACACCACACACGAACACACCACACACACATACACACTGTCACACACACACACACACACACACACACACACACACACACACACACACACACACACACACACACACGGACACACACACGCACGCACGCACGCATGCTCGCACACATACACACACGCGTCAGCATTTTTTTTCTCTTTTTTTTATCGTTCGCACTCGTTGACACTCCTGTTTTTGTTGTTGTTGATGTTGGCCCTTTTTCTGTTCTGTTCTTTTTTTCTTTTTCTTTTTCTTTTTGTCGTCGCTAAATCCTGGTGGCTATAAATAAAGCTTCTGTGGCTGTGAAATTCTGGTTGCATGGTCGTGGCGTTATAAGGCATCCTCTGTTTTGTCTGTTTGTCAGTCGTAGAACAACTGTTGACCTGTTTAGTTACGTTAAAAGCTTGGCAGTGAGTAAATGCCGTATTCGAGGCAACAGGTTTTATCTGGGATTGGACTCGCTGGACGGATGGCGGAAAGTCGTGTTCGTTGCGTGTTAGAGACACCGGGGTTTGTGCGGCAAAGCAAGTCCAGAACAAATAGGTTCTTGTATATTTGTGAGCACACACACACACACACACACACACCACGCACGCACGCACGCACGCACGCACGCACGCACGCACGCACGCCACACACACACACACACACACGCACGCACGCACGCACGCACGCACGCACGCACGCACGCACGCACGCACTCCACACACACACACAAACACACACACACACACACACACACACACACACACACACACACACACACACACACACACACACACACACCACAACACAATACACACGCGGATATATAATGGACACAGTAGGCTATGTTTCTTTTTTCGTGCCCATCAGTGGCGGTATCTTCCTCTGGTCTGTTTGAAAACTATACAGCTCGTTTCAATCAGGAAAGTGAAGTTTCCTGCTTCTTTCTTTTCCGCATAAAAGAAAAGTGGTGGTTGAGGAGGGGGGGGGGGGGGGGGAGAAGACAGAGTTAGAATTAAGCACTGTCAACACAACTATATATACTCTGATCACACACACACGGATAAATTTCACAGTGTGTATGATACAGACAGGCAAGTTTTAAGAGCCACGTTTGCAAAACAGTTACACAGATCGGCAAAACAGCGCTGTCCTACGCGAGATTAAGTGGACATTAACTAACTGTTCTGTGTCCCCAACGCTGCCGCCTTGCGACCAACCACGTACCCCGGTAGTTCCACTTCCTGCTTGCGTGGTTATTGCTCATGCTGAGAGATAAGCTAGACCCGGACAGAAGTGTAATATGTGATATATATATATATATATATATATATATATATATATATATATATATATATATATATATAATATATATATATCACCTGGACAGGAGTGTCCTCCTGCTTGCATGCCTTCTTCGAATCTGTATTCGACCCGGGCCGGCTGCTGCTGCTGTCAGAGCTTGTGAAGATGTGATTTGGTCGGTACAGAGAGTAATACTCGAATCTGTATTCGACCCAGGCCTCCTGCTTCTACTGTCAGAGTTTGTGATGAGGTGATTTGGTCGCTACAGAGTGTTACTCGAATCAGTATTCGACCCAGGCCTGCTGCTGCTGCTGCTGTCAGAGCTTGTGAATAGGTGATCGAGTCTGTGTTGGACCCAGACCGCCTGCTGATGTTGTCAGAGCTTGTGCAGAAAGCGAGTTAATTAGTTGCGACAGAGAGTGATACTCGATTCTGTATATGACCCAGGCCGGCTGTTGTCAGAACTTGTGAAGAGGTGATTTAATAGTCGCGACAGAGAGTGATACTCGAATCTGTGTTCGACCCATGCCTACTGCTGCTTTTGTCAGAGTTTGTACAGAAAATGATTTAATTAGTCGCGACAGAGTGATGCTCGGGTCTGTACTGGACCCATACCTGCTGCAGCTGCTGTTGTCAGAGCATTGTGAAGAGGTGATCTAGTCGCGACAGAGTGATACTCGAGTCTGTGCTGGACCCAGGCCGTCTGCTGGTGTTGTCAGAGCTTGTGAAGAGGTAATTTAATCGCGACAGAGAGTGATACTCGAGTCTGTGCTGGACCCAGGCCGTCTGCTGATGTTGTCAGAGCTTGTGCAGAAAGTGGTTTAATTAGTCGCGATAGAGAGTGATTCTCATCCTGTATTGGACCCAGGCGGGCTGTTGCTGCTGTTGTCAGAACTTGTGAAGAGGTGATTTAATCGCGACAGAGAGTGATACTCGAGTCTGTGCTGGACCCAGGCCGCCTGCTGATGTTGTCAGAGCTTGTGCAGAAAGTAGTTTAATTAGTCGCGATAGAGAGTGATAATCGATTCTGTGTTCGACCCAGTCCGGATTTTGCGCGTAGAGAGAACGTCGTCTTCTTCAGTGTTGATTTACACCCACGGAGACCGTACGGACGATTAAGGACGGGAGCCCAGGAGTGCTTAGCTTAATTACACTAGAGGAAAAAATTAAGTTGATGGTTCCTCTAGTACCTACCCCCCCCCCTCCCCCCCCCTACCCCCCGCCACCTTTGTCTCTATGTCGCCTAAAAAGGGAAACAACCAGCCAGCCACCCAGCCAATGAGTCAGACAACCAAACATTCTGAAGAAGGGAGAGAGACAGAGAGAGACAGAGACAGAGAGACAGACAGACAGACAGACAGGAGATGCACAGAGAGAGAGAGGGAGGAGGGTACACACACACACACACACACACACACACACACACACACACACACACACACACACACACACACACACACAGAGCTAAACCAAAACCAGTCTGTAAACCTTACTACAACACCCCAGTTGTCGCTGTAGCTCCGGGTGTAGTCAGTACGTGAACTGTCGCCCGCTTTGAGGTCGTGCGTTCAAATCCGTCCCCGCTGTGAGCAAGCTTTACTATTTGATTATTACAAGTGGCATCGTGTTCCCCAGCTGGATGTCTACTGGATTTTAGGCTCCCCCTCTGTGTGTGTTGTGTGTGTGTGTGTGCGCGTGTGTGTGTGCGTGCGTGCGTGCGTGCGTGCGTGCGTGCGTGCGTGCGTGCGTGTGTGTGTGTGTGGTGTGTGTGTGTGTGTGTGTGTGTGTGCGTGCGTGCGTGCGTGCGTGCGTGCGTGCGTGTGTGCGTGCATGCGTGCGTGTGTGTGCTGATTTGTTGTTTTGACTCTGTGGTAATAAAAAGTATATAGAAGAGAGAAAGAAAGAAAACACGCGTGCTGTTGGCATGATGTATCGATCGAGGATAGAATATAAAAACAAAATAAGTATGTCCCTGACACCTACAGCGACTGACAAAAAAGAAAGAAAAAAAGAAAGAGAAGACTTCGTAAACATTTCTCGCTGTCCGTGGAGATTTATTGCTCTTCACCCACCCCCACCCCCACCACCACCCCCTTCTCGCCCTCCCGTCTCAGTACTCTTCAATTCAACTGTCAACAACTATGTCGAATAGTTAGTTCTTTAGTAGCTGTTTACGTCTCGTCAACTGTGCTGGGCCAACTTCGGGACGAGTGCAAACTCCTAGCATTGGTTCTCGATCGACATCCTATCTCCGACCACTGCAGTAACTGGTTACGCCACATACCTTTTCAAACTGTCAGCTAGCTTAACTGACGGACAGTTTTGTTTTGTTTTCCTTTTGTTGGTGCTCAAACGGCAGTACGTTTGTAACGAAACAGAGAGCTCAAATGATATCAGATCATACTTTCTTGTCCTTAAAAGGAAATTTGCGTGGAAGCATACGATCAGTGTAGGATGTGAATGAACAAAAAATAAAAAATAAAATAAAGTGTTTAAACACTGTACGATTATAGCTGTAACAAGTTAATATCAACATAAGATAACATATGTACACATGCACGCATGCCTGCACGCATGCGCACGCGCGCGCGCGCGCGCACACACACACACACACACACACACACACACACACACACACACACACACACACACACACACACACACACACACACACACACACGAGAGAGAGAGAGAGAGAGAGAGAGAGCGTGGCATGTCCGCGTACATGTACATATCAGGCCGTATGACCGCTGACAGCGCAAATGAAACCAGCATCGTTGGAATCGAAACGGAAGTGCTACATTCATACCCTGGGCAGGCGCGCCGTGTGTTTTGGGGCATGCATCGATGCAGTGTTTTTGTAACCAGTTACAGTTTGGAGGGACGGTGCCGGAAAGCGAAGCTTGGAATGTAGGATGAACGATGACGATAATACTAATAATCTGAACGTGCGTGCCCCCCCCCCCCCCCCACACACACCACGCGCGCGCGCGCACACACACACACACACACACACACACACACACACACACACACACACACACACACACACACACAAAACAAACAAAAACGTTCTTATTGCCTTGCTGAGGAGTGCATGACCAAAGAAGAGTGTTCTTCGTCTCAAAAATGACCGAAGAAGTGTATTCCACTTATTGTTAAGATCACCCCTATATAACCTGCTCCGTTGACAGGGTGTTGAATACCACTTGTATAGAATACATACCACCAATATCAGCTGTCAGAAGTGACAAAGGAAGTGTACTCTGCCTGTTGTCGAAAGAAACATACCTTTAGCTTTTCAGCCCCCTCTCCCTCCCCTCCCCTCCCCTCTCCTTGAAAAAGTATGCTTTTTGTGTGTGTATGAAGTGACGGGGAAGTGAGCGTGGAAGGATACGTCAAGTGCTGCGTTGTTCCTTGCTGATCAAAAGAGTGTGAGTGTACCCACTGTGACTGAACTTCTTTCCCCTTGCTCTCCGAGCGATGACTCAGTCTAAAGACATCCCACCCAGGCTAGCTGTAAGCCTAGTCTGAAATGAATTAATTGATTCGATTTTTTTTTTTTTTTTAAGGAACGAAAGGAAACTGTTTTGCTCTGTTCGAGAGAGGTATTTCTCTTTTTGTCACGCCTGAACAAGGCCCGCTCAGAAAGCACCAGAGGGACCCCCAGAAAGGCGTAAAAACGCTGTTGAATTCTGCTTTTCGTTTCGTTTCGTTTGTTTGTTGTTGTTTTTAATACGAAACTGCCGCTACAGTGGTGGCAGCTAGTACATACGTCTGCCCGCGCGCGTGTTTGTGGGTAAAGGGGGGGGGGGGGGTGCGGGGGGGATTGGTTGGATTTATCTCTTCTTTACCTACGCGAAGTCGATAAAGATTTGAAAGAAATCTGTTTCAAGTGAGTCCCCCAACCTCGATCACCTCCCGCAGTTCCCTTCGAGGCAGTTCTGTCTGCACGTGGTAAAATGCCAGGGTGCTTGCTGTCACAGATGTACAAGACTATAATTAAAGTAATTGATGTACTGCAGGGCGCTCTTCCGACCTCCCCGCACCTTTTGTTCCACGCTAACCCACCCTGGCATTCTTGAACATTACGGCGCACGTACGTGGCTTAAAGGAACTGTCTGCCCTCAACTCGCGACACCTTTTGCCCCAACAGGTAGAAAAGATCGAGAGACAAAAAACTTAAAATCAAAATGCTCCCATGATTTTTTACGTTCGCTTTCTATTTGGGCTTTCGAGCGTAATGTCGCAGTGATATAACCGTCAAGGTTGACTGGGCGTGAAAAAAACAAATATTCGTATTCCTAAGCTCAGCTCAGCTCATCTCTCTCTCTCTCTCTCTCTCTCTCTCTCTCTCCTCTCTCTCTCTCTCTCTCTCTCTCTCTCTTGTGTGTGTGTGTGTGTGTGTGTGTGTGTGTGTGTGTGTGTGTGTGTGTGTGTGTGTGTGTGTGCGCCTTTGTTTGAGTGTCTCTGTCTGCCTGTGTACGTGCGTGCGTGCGTTTGTGTGTGCCATTAATCTTTTTCGGATAGTATACTTTGCCATCGAAACCTCCGCGTGGGGCGCGTGTGAATTATTCGGCGATTTCGGCTCTTTTCCAAGCGCAGTAGGCAATATAGATCAGAATAAAGCTTCGGGTTGCCTAAAAGTGGCCGAGGAGTTAAACAACTTTGCAGACAATCGTGAGTTGCGGTGCCGTCAAGAAGCCAACGACACCCCGCCGACAGGGAGACGGGGTGTAGTAGTGGGGGTGAAAAGTGCGTGCAAATATCGAGGGTGAATCATAGCTAGTGCACTCAACATTCCAAGATAAGTGAACTTTAAAGGTGCCTGTCCGTTTTCACAAGTCTGTCTTAAAAATTGTTTTTATTTTGAACTGCGGCTTTGGGTAGCTCTTCCTCTCGAATGTGCTTTTTTGTTTGTTTTTTGTTTTATTTGTTGTTTTTCTGTGTTTAAGTTTATATTTGAAACGTGTGTATATTACATATGAAATATATATTACTTCCTTCTTCTTTTGTTGATTGTCAGTCTTCTTTCAAATGAAGAAGACGAATCGTCGAAAGCGCTTGTGTGTTATTGTTTCCTTGTTTTTTGTCCTATTGGTGAGTACAGTTTCCTAGATCTGTCCCATTTAGTTTATATAGGTTTGTATACGTGGCTGTACCGATTAGATCATTTGTACATGCATGTTTATGTTCTTCGCATCGAAGTGTCCACTCCCTCATTTTGGTAATTGTCCCACTTTCAGTTGTTTTGATCTTTTATGATAATGACTTTGAACTGATGGAAACAAACTGCTCTACACCGCAAATAATCGGTTGAGAGAGAGAGAGAGAGAGAGAGAGAGAGAGAGAGAGAGGAGAGAGAGAGAGAGAGGGGGGGGGTTCCCCGCAAACGAATAATTTCAGTTTTCAGTTGAAGTGAATAATTAATTTTGTGAAGTCCTGTCTCGTCCACGCCATTTGGCATGAAGTTCATAATTTGAAGAAACATTATACAATTTAAAAAAAAAAGTATACATGTATCAACAACAACAACGAAAAGATGGGGGCGAGGAAGAGATGTTGACAAGAAATAAGAACGATTGTAGACTTCTGACAATTTCTTCTACGAAATGAAACTGAAACAGAACGAGTCCCAGAGCGCTCGTGCAGAACCAACACTCAAGGGAGTTAATTAGCACTCGAAATATGTAACATAAGTACAACAAAAAAGACCTGAATCGCCTACGGTAACTCTCACCTGGTATGATTGTAAATTCAAGGTATGTAAACTCCACCAGAGGCGCACCCTCAAAATAAAAAATCCTCTTTTTTTCTCTCTTTTTTTTTTTAAATTATTTTTTTAAAGAAGGATGTACCTCTGGTACATGTACCGTGGAGTGTTATGTACCGTGGAGTTTATGTACCGTGGAGTTTATGTACACGCATGCCGGGTGATAGTTACAGTACTTGTGTTACCTATTTCGAGCGCTAATTAACTCCCTTGGGTGTTAATTTTCCACGTAATGAATTTTTCCACATTTTTCATGTTACATATTATATGGAACCACGTGGTAGGGGGAGCCAAGCATGTTAACTGTTTCATTGAAATTCATCTATTCCGATTCAGATTAGCTGGGAGGGGCCCACCGCATTCATTTGGTTACAGTTTGTCATTACATACATCTTACTCTGTGGGGCTCAACGATTCTTCAGTGCTTGTTTAATGGTTTTGTTTGTTGTAGTTTTACTGCCCGTTTCCTTGTAACTGTCGCATGTGCCTTTTTTTCTTTTTCTCTTCTTTTTGTTTCTCCCCTACCCCCTTAACCTTATTACGAACTGAGTTTTTTCTTCCCCTCTGTTCTCTCTGTCTGTATTTTTGTGTTTCTGTTTAAATGTCTTTGTTTGTCGCTATCTGTCTGTCTCTCATCTCTGCCCCCCCCCCCCCCCCCCCCCCATCACTCCTCTGCGCTGCCATCCTGCGCTCTGTTTCGACAAAAGATCTTAATAAGAAAATCTATTCAAAGTATGGTTAATAAAATGTTGTCCTACCAACCAGAGGTCAAGTTCCTGAAGAGAATCCAGTTTCCAGTCCTATTTGAGTGAACGTTTATCTCTCACTAGCTATGGCTATACTATCACTCCTTTACTCTGTCATCCTCCGCTCTGTTCCGGCAAAAGATCTTAATCAGAAAACCTATTCAAAACAGTGTTAATAAAATGTCCTACCAACCAGAGGTCGAGCTCCGAAAGAGAATCCGGTTTCCAGTCCCTGTTTGAGTGAACGTTTATCTCTCACTACCTATGGCTATGCTACCACCCCTCTGCTCTGTCATACGCCGCTCTGTTTCGACAAAATATCTTAATCAGAAAACCTATTCAAAATTGTGTTAATAAAATGTCCTACCAACCAGAGGTCGGGTTCCGAAAGAGAATCCAGTGTTTCCCGTCCCTGTTTGAGTGAAGTTTATCTCTCACTACCTATGGCTATGCTATCACTCCTCTGCTCTGTCATACGCCGCTCTGTTTCGACAAAAGATCTTAATCAGAAAACCTATTCAAAAAATGTCCTACCAACCAGAGGTCGGGTTCCGAAAGAGAATCCAGTTTCCAGTCCCTGTTTGAGTGAATGTTTTATCTCTCACTACCTGTGGCTATGCTATCACTCCTCTGCTCTGTCATACGCCGCTCTCTTTCGACAAAAGATCTTAATCGGAAAACCTTTCAAAATAGTGTCAATAAAATGTTGTCCTACCAACCAGAGGTCGGGTTCCGAAAGAGAATCCAGTTTCCAGTCCCTGTTTGAGTGAACGTATGGCTATGCTATCACTCCTCTGCTCTGCCATCCTCCACTCTGTTTCGACGAAAGATCTTAATCGGAAACGCCACCCCCCTTCATCTTGAGTTAGTCAATCGATCAGTCTTCGTCGTTGTCCGCTTTTCGAGTCTCCCTTCGGGCATCAGGAAACTGTCGTCTGCGCTAGATGAAAGTAAAGCCGGGAAGAACTACAACTTAATGTGTCCTTGACGTTTTGTTCTGATGACTATATACCACCGTGTCGTTAGGCTGATGTGTTTTGGTGACTGAATTTGTCGTGATAGTACTATGCTGATGTCAGAGTAAGTGGAATGTGATGCATCTTTTGGGTTGCCCCAGTGTGTGTGTGTGCGCGCGCGCGTGCGTGCGTGCGTGCGTGCGTGCGTGTGTGTGTGTGTGTGTGTGTGTGTGTGTGTGTGTGTGTGTGTGTGTGTGTGTGTGTGTGTGTGTGTGTTCTTGTGTGTGTGTGTGTGTGAATGGTGGATGCGCACTTGTATCAACCCACATGTAATTCTTCTGTACGTAGGACATTAATTTCCTTCCACGCCCCCCCCTCACTCACCCCCCCCCCCCCCCCCCACCCCCCTCCCCCCCCCCACCCCCCCCCCCCCCCCCCCCCCCCTCCCCAACTCCACTACACTCATTTCCTTCTCTCATTCATTACTTCGTCCTTTGTCGTTCTCTCTGTCTTTTTCTCTTTTGTCATCTGTGTAAACAGGTAGGCGATATCCTTCCTCCCATCTTTTCTTCCCTTCTTCATTTGTCGTTGTCGTCGTATTACCGGTGATTTAATAAAATTTAAAAAAGAAAAGAACAAAAAGAACAACCACAACCACAGCAATATGGATTTTCTCCAGTTGCTTTTAAAGAGGAATACAGACGGTGGAAAGTATACCTATTAGTATGAATTATGAATTATTCAGACCGTTCTGGCATGGGGGTAAGGAGTTGGGGGGGGGGGGGGGGGAGGTGGAGCGGGGGGGGGGGGGGGGGGGGCGAGCGCAGAGTCGAGAAATAACAAGGGTGCTCTTTCTGTGGTATTTTGCTTTGAATAAGCTGTGCACACAGACGGCCAGGTCTACTCGCCTTTGAGTGCGCACACCCGCCTTTTGTAGTGCACCCCGGGTAGATTTCCGGTCTTTTCAGAAAGTCATCAAAACGCTGCCCCCCACCCCCACCCGGCTTTTGTCACCCTTCTTTTTTCTGTTGGGTGCATGCATTCATCGCGTTCGGCGAGGAAACATGCAGGGAATATAATGCGCCCAAAGTGCGATCGAAAGCTATTGGGGTTTTCTTTTTTTCTTGAGAAGAAAAAAAAAAGTTATTGCCTGTATACACAGCTTTTGTTGATCAGTTCCTATGGCGTTTCTGAACTGATTTTGTAGACGACGCTGTGCATATAATGCTGGTATGACGTTTACGTATTGCTTTAGTCTAAAAAGCCTTCTATTTCTTGTACCTGTATATCGCCCTGATACAACTGGAAGTACCCGTTAAAAATCAGTTCCCTTCCTTCCTTGTGCCTATACGGACGTGGGTTTGGATCTACATAATATGTATGTATATGTAGGTCCATGAATGTGGGTCTCCTGCTCCCATCTCGTCCTATCGACCCCCCCCCCCCCCCCCCCACCCCCCACCCCACCCCCCTCTCCGGGGCCCCCTTCCGCACACACAATCGGCTGAAGTTCATCACTGAAAGGGTTACGCTGACAGCGTTTTCAATAGTGCCATTTTTAGACACTGTCTCCACTGTAATCGCTCGCATTACTGTGAGAAACGCGTCACGAAACCTTTAAGTAGTGCCTCTGTGTGTGAGTGTGTGTGTGTGTGTGTGTGTGTGTGTGTGTGTGTGTGTGTGTGTGTGTGTGTGTGTGCATGCGTGCGTGCGTGCGTGTGGGTGTGGGTGGGTGGGTGTGTAGGGGGGGGGGGGGGGGCGATATCGCTCGGTCATTGTTGTTGTCATATATATCTCGTTTGTGTTAGCAATTAATCACTCCTGTAATGTATATCTGGCGAAAGTACAATAACATCGGAGCTAACCCGACGCCGTGGTATGTCAGTACCCAGTCACGAAGCAAGTACCCGGCTCACACGTACACGGTCCGATTCCCCTTTCATCCTTACGGATTTTGCTCGTCAGCTGTCGTCTTCTTTAATCGCTGATCTAATCTGCTGGGAGACGGAGCGAAGGGTGAGTCAGTGGCACTCTCGGTTTGTCAGTCCTGTTTACGTTGGGTCGTGCGGTGGCCATGCATGCAATGACTCCGCCCGGGCTCATAGGCGCTTGAGAAGAGTCAGTTTCTTGAGTACTACTCTAGACCTTAATGTGTGTGTGTGTGTGTGTGTGTGTGTGTGTGTGTGTGTGTGTGTGTGTGTGTGTGAGAGAGAGAGAGAGAGAGAGAGAGAGAGAGAGAGAGAGAGAGAGATGTTGTGTGTGCGCGCGCGTACGTGTGTGTGTGTGTGTGTGTGTGTGTGTGTGTGTGTGTGTGTGTGTGTGTGTGGTGTGCGCGCGCGGGGCTGTGTGTGTGTGTGTGTGTGTGTGTGTGTGTGTGTGTGTGAGGGTGGGTGTGTACTTCTCTCCCGACACAGGAGAGCTTTGAATCTGCATACAGAAAAGAGAGAGAGAGAGAGAGAGAGAGAGAGAGAGAGAGGTGAATGAATGAATGAACATTTAAATATGACGCATAAGCACTTCCTCGCAAAGTAACGTAGCCCGACCTGCACAGCGCCATGCAGGTAGACAAACACAAAGGCTGTCTGAAACTAAACCCGATGGGCCTACATATACACAGGTCCATGGCTAAACCTACAAGGGCATTTACACCATGCATACAGCCTATACCGACAAGTGTAGCGATAGGTATATAATCTCCCTCTTCCCCAACCTCCATTCCCCCTTCCCCCCTTCTCCCCGTCCCTAATAAGCCTCACGGTTTCTGTGGACGTTAAGCACCATGTTTACTTACTTACTTATACCGACAACAACAATGGGGGTTTTACATTAGAAGCGGGGTGGTCGGTGGTCACACCTGTATACGTGCTGTCGAATCAAAAGGAAGTGCGCAGTGAATGAAGCACGCATGCGCAAATCTTACGACGATAATGCAAGGGACATAACACACAAAATGAAATAGCAGTTTTGTTTGACAGCACGTGTTTTCTGGGAATCCATGTACACATAAAGCTTAAATTTGTTCTGAGCAGGGAGG